>JBBPBX010093598.1:0-13526 GCA_038048925.1 Garcialebias charrua
AACACGCATGGAAATTGCCCACTTTATGATGTGAAAATATGTATACTAATTCGTTTTTTACTAAGTTTGTATACAAGTTCTTAAAATATACCAATGAAATTTTCATTTTAGGCTGTCAAAATGGTTCATTAAATATTTTTGTGAGTTTCATAGTAAACATATCAATATTTTACTAACACGGATTTCATTTTTTATGTTATTTTTTGCTCCAATGTGCTCATGCATTTTGTCAAAATGAAACAAAGACTGTAAAATCATGAAGATGAGGTTGTCCTAAAAACAACAATACCAAACAAGGCCAGATAAATAGTTTTTATGATGGAAATATAAGGGTAAATACAAATGTATACCAAAATGGACATTTAGACCTTAGACCCCAGAGGGGAGGTCTTGCATGGGAACAGGCCAGTGGGGACGGATCCTTTTCCTTGCAAAGCACAGTGGTGTGTACCAACAATGAGTATGGTCATGGGTTAAAGTGCCCCCAAGGAGCGACGACTCCACACCTGTCCTCGTGAGGAGGGATGGATGGCGACTTCAGTCCAGAAACACTATGAAGCATCCAGAACCCACAGGTCTCCGTGCGCCATGGTGAAAGCCATGGAGCACTTTTTCTGGAGAAAGCGGGACGGTTTGCTGAAGTCCCTGCTGAGCCTGTCTCTGGTCTTCGCATCTTTCCTGATGATCCAGAAGCTGAAGCTGTCAGAGAAGTACGCGACGGGGATCAAGCACGCAACGGAAGTGGACTGGTGCAGCTTGGAGTGCCTTTCGTACAAGAAGAGGGTGGTGAAAACAAGCTTCTTGGAGTGCAGACATGCCGATGCCGAGCAACAAGCAGGACGCGGAGAGGCTATGGGCGTGTGGGACGCGCAGGCGCTCAACTGCAGTGAGGACGTGTCATGAAGAACCAGGACTGGTTCCGACGCTTGGACCCGCGGTTCCACCAGTTCGTCCTGCACAGACACTGTAGGTACTTCTCCATGCTCATTGTCAAGTGGTTTTCAGTTTTTAATCTGCAGTTTCCCCCCACTTGAAAGGGTAGCTTGCTTTAGAAGATTTTGGACTGGACTTCACTCAATGACCAAGAATCAATCCTTTCTTTTATTTTATTTTGAAAGTTTGTTGAGGTCAAAACAGGTGAAAAACCTAAGAGTACAAACAAGAAATATTCAAGATAATGTAACTCAAGCCTACATCACTTAACACATTCCCAAAATTAAATCATTTCCAAACTAAAATTTACCCTTGCAATTAAGTATAACACATCCACATATGTGACACCCAAATTCAATTAAAACACATCCACATATGTGACACCCAAATACAATTGAACATATTTTAAATGTTTTTCAGTGATAAGCTTTAGTTTAGTTTAGTTCCCCAGTGATACACTTTGGCAGCTCTAAGCTCCCTTAAATGTACAAAATCACATTTAACAAACTACCTTTAGCTTCCACCTTTCATAATAATACACACTTTAACTGCCCTTTAACATATCATTTGCAATTTGAACTTTGTCACAAGTTTAACAAATTACATTTTTAACCTGAATATAAACATTTTGACATGTTAGTCCACAGTTCCAAATACAATATAGTTTAAAGCTCACCGGCTCCTTCTTCCTCCTTTTTTTTCCTTTTTCTTGAAACAAGCCTTAGTTCTGCAATATTTTCTTAAGTAAAACTTCTCCCAGCACTTCTCTCCCACATTGTTTGCCTTCTGCTGCCCTGTGAGTGAACACCTTCAAACAAATCATCAAATCATCTGCACCTGTAGCAAAACAGTCTGCTGCCCCCTGGCTGGGAGACACCTCAAACCCACAACCTGTGAGAGATGGGCGGGGCCTGGAGCCTGAGTCTGGAGCTCAGCTCAACACCTCCCACTCGATCTTCCCACGTAAACCACTGGAAAGATCGTATACACTTGCTTACAGTCACAAACTCCCTGCCTGCTCTTCTACAGCCAGCAGGACTACCAACCGTCGGACGTCCCTGTGAAGGATTGTGGATTGAGTGTCTCTCTGACTGCTGGATGCAGGTTGTTTGGATGCAGGATGCTTGGCTGCAGGATGCTTGGCTGCAGGATGCTTGGCTGCAGGCTCACCTCTGGGGCACAGGAGTTTGTCACGACTCCAACTTTCACATCCCGCACGATGCCTTTGGAGTCTGGGTTGACACTGATGACTCTCCCAAACTGCCTCCCACTTTGGGGTTCTCACGGTCCTCTTCTGACCAACAAAACATTTTGCAGCCCGCCAGACCTGGGCAATCGTTTGGGTCAGCCGAGTCAAACTGCTGAAATGTCGCACATCCAACAGGTTCTGGATTGCAGCACCAGCAGGTGGCCTTCGAAGCTCCAGGTCTGGTGGTTCTTTCTTTACCTGAGCTCTTGTGAGTGCAGCAAGAAATGATTTCTTCTGCACCTTTCCAACAGACTCTCTTGCCATTGATGAAACATCCTTAGCAGATTTAATTGGCCACTCATCAGTTGGTGGGCCTCGCTGCCACTCTGAATTTTCTTCCAAGTCTTTTTCTCTCTTTCTCTTTGAGAAGTTTATTCCAACCATGACATGGACCTTGTCATCTTCCAGGGTGTAGCCAAGGCCAAGAGCTTTGTTGTCTTCCATTTTGAGCTGATTTGGTAGGATTATAGACTTTGGAGTAGTCTCTTGGTCCTGCTTTCCAGCAGACTGTTTTCCACTTTGACCAGAGAAGATCCATGGCTTTAATTCAAACCCACCTGCTCGCAGGATCTCTTCCACATTTTTTGTGATGAGTTTAAGCTGGTTCAAGTTGTTATGAGATGTCAATAAGTCATCAACATAGCTATGTTCTTCTATTACTTGACGCTCCTCCACAAAATGGCTTAACTGGGGGAGATAGCTGTCTCTCTCAGGGCAAGTTGAGCAATACAACCTGCTGGCTTATCTCCAATGTTGACTCTTGTTATTGCAAATTCACCCAGCTCCTCCTCCTCAGAGTCACGCCACAGGAACCTATGCAGATGCACCTCTCGGTCCTCAAGCCACACAAAATTGTACATCCTCCGTATGTACCCCAGAGCAACAAAAATTCCCGTTCGGAATTTGAAGAGCACAGCACGGATTGGGTTGAGGACATCTGGGCCTTTAAACAGGAGATCATTTAAAGTGCGATTAAACCCCTGTGGATCGGTAACTCCTCCTTCCAAAATCTCCCTGAAAATGGGCGTGTCGAGAGACAAGGAGGGGTGGAGGTAGAGTTGTGCTTTTGTTCACGCCTCCACCTGCAACAACCTAAAACAAATTAAACCTCTAGCCAACAACATACACCAAGCAACAACAAAGAATAAACATGTAGATGTATTTATCTATTCCACCCATTCCATCCAAAACCAAAGGCCTAAAAAAATGAAAATGAAAAGAAAAATAAAACCGCTTGTCAGGAGTGAAATGCAGCACTTCCATATAAGGTATGCACTTCTCATCTCTGCAGGGGATTGGCTCTGCTTGAACCACCTGTGTGACATCAGAGTGTACAAGACACATCAGAGTGAACAGTCCTGACCAATATGAAAATTAAGGTGCAATAACCTCTGTTCAACCCAAAGGACTACCGTAAACACAGTTTTAGACCAAATATTGCCAAATATTGCCAATTTACACAGATATGCACAATTATGTGAAAGTAAACACAGCCATAGTGCTAGATAATATTTTAAACACATTCTAGGGAGTTTATCAGCTAAAAAAAGTTAATTTTGGGTTTAGTCGCACTTTAAACTCACCCCTTTGCACTTTTGACTGCTGTTCCAGACCAACCTTACTGGAGTTGTGACAGAGTGTGGGTTGGGTGCGATGAGGTGACTGATATACCATACTGGACCAGTCCATACATCCAAGATGTCTCTAGACAACTTTATTGCAGCTCGGCGCTCAACCATCTCATGAACTTGAGCAGTATATGCAGCTTTCCACTCTGGCTGCCTAGCCAGCTGCTTCTCAGTCCTCAAGAATGTGGCTTCGACTGCACTCCTGTTATTAGGTAATGTGGCTGGATCTTCTACCCAGGGATATTTGGCATGCCAATGAGGTTTGTCGCTATGGTCATCAGCAACTATATATGTGAGCCCACTTTTTACCACTTCCAGCTCCCTTTCTTCAGCGAGTGTCATTTCTTTGCCACCTGGCTGGCAGTTTCCACAGCGACAGCCTCCACATCTCGGAACACAGCCAGCACCAATACTATCCCATTTCCACCACTTGAGGAAACTGGATGTAGTAGCACAACTGGATTCCTGAGTTCGAACAGCAGTCTTGATTTGCTGTGGGGGACGACTGGGGGCTACACAGATGCGTTCTTCATACCTCACAGCAGCAGCTCTCATAGACCTTGCGAAGTGTGTTCTTGATGTATGAGCTGATACAGTGACCTCCTCAAACAGCTCAGGATGGGTGCCAGCAATTGTCTTTCCCATTGGTCCATCCCACAGCACAAGATCTCCAACAGTACAGATTTTCTGTGGAACCAGCTGGCCCTCTTTGTGGCTTATAAGGAGGTGGATTTCTTTTGGCCTTACCAGGTCACTGAGTGGGATACCTGGGAAGAACCTTTGCAGCTTTTTTGCGGACACATGTCTATGGACATCTGCAATTTTTTCCAGGCCATAACAAACCAGCTGATGGGACTTGAAAGAGCCTCTTGAGTTGCGGACACGGATTTTCAGGAGGTACCGCTTTGTTTCAACAAAGACTTTCATTCCTCCTACACCATGGACCACAAGTGTGACGTCTTCACTTCTGAGGTTAAGTCGACCTGCTGCCTCATGAGTAATATAATTAGTGTCAGAAGCTAGATCGATCAGGGTCCCAATTTTTTGTCCATCATTAGCTCTGACCTCCAGAAGCATCATTATAACAGGCCACTCCATTAGCCCATTTTCTGCCAGAAGACTTGAGTGACTTTTTGCAACATGGGAGGTTGATGCTGTGTTACAGAATACATCTTGACATTGTTGGGCCAGTTCCGGTGAAAGCTTTTTAAGGAACCCTTCTTGGGCTTCAGTGTAATTCCTCTTGTTATCACCTCCCACTGTGCCACTCCTGCTCCTCCTTTGGCCTGTACTACCTCTAGATGTTTCAGCATTTGGACACAGATAATAATGATGGTCTTTGTCTTTCCTCCTCTCGCATTCAGAATTTCTGCACAGGAATGAAGTTTTGCAGTGATCATCATCAGTGTGGACCTCCAAACATTTCCAGCAGGCTCCCAATTTTCGTACTGCATCTTTCTTCTCTGTGAGATTGAGCACACGGAATTGTTTACAGAAGTACAGCTTCTTCCCATGTTTGATATCTCCACAGAGGACACATCCTGAGAGACGGCTGCTTAACTGGTTTGTAGTTCTAGTTCTTGCTTGCCTTTGCTCAGATCGAATTTCTTTTCTTGGTAAATCCTCATCCCTCAGTTGATCTAGCTGTTCATAGATGCTTTCTTGACTCTTGAGAAAGGCCAGAAGATTGTCAAAGCGCTTCTCTGGTTTAGTATTTATCTTCTCAGCTGCGTAGAGAAGCCATTCTTTCTTCAACACATCAGGAAGTTTACTTTCAATAGATTTTGTCATTAGGGGGTTCTTCAAAGCACCACTGTCACCAAGTTCATTTAGGTCTTCAAGGGCTTTCTCAACAGTTTGGATTAGTTCAACAATTTTCTTTGGCTGATGACTTCTGACAGGTGGAAGACTCTGGAGTTCCTCAACTATTTCGATTGCAATAGCTGTTTGGTTTCCGAACCTGTTTTCCAGTACACGAAATATGTCGTCTGCTGTGTTGTAGGTTAATAGTCGGAGGTCTTTCATCATCTTCTCATCCAAACTGTCGATGAGCTGGAATTTTTTGACTTCCCTTGACCCGGTGGGTTCTCCTTGCCTCTGAAGAGCCTCCCAGTCTCTTTTCCAACGATGAAAGTCTCGTCTGTTGCCAGTAAACTTGGGGAGGGAGGTTGGCTTCAGTCTAATGGCTGATAATGGGTAGGTGATGGAAGCTCCACTCACAACATTTCCAGCATCTTCCTTAGCTTTTGCTTCAATGAACTCTACTTTTCTGGACATTAACTTTGGAACAATTCGCTCAAGCTCTCTTACACGCATCTGAAAGTCACTCTGCTCAGCCGAAGGGGCCCAGCACTTCCATTTTGTATACAACTCCTTTGCCTTCTTCACCAGTATTTCCATGTAGTCGAACATGAAGTCAAAGGCCTCTTTATTTCCACCAGGTTTAAAGGACATTACACTCTCTACTTTCTCCTCTGCAGCTTTTACTGCCATTTTCAGTTCCTCTTCACCAAAATTTGCCCAGAGCGTCTTCTGGACAAGGTCCTTCAGATCTTTCAATTTCATTTCACACTCACTTTCAGTTTTCTCAATATCAGTCCTTTGCAACTCACTTAACTCTGGGACTGTTTCAGAATCCTCTTCTAGTTGTGCCTCTGCAAGATACTGAGCTTCCACATCTTCATTGGCTTCCATAACTTTGTTAGCCTCAATTATGAGTTTCTTGAAACTGTCTCTGAGCTCCTCTTCTGGCATTATGGTGTGCATCCGGACAACGTTATTGGCAAGTCGGGAGAATAACCTCTTTGCAGATGTTCTATTACTTTTAAGCTGCTCCAATGACTTTGTCTCAGCCATTTTGCTTTTTAACAGATTTTCTGCTCCAGCCCTTATTGGCGGTTTTTCACTGTCAAGTGGTTTTCAGTTTTTAATCTGCAGTTTCCCCCCACTTGAAAGGGTAGCTTGCTTTAGAAGATTTTGGACTGGACTTCACTCAATGACCAAGAATCAATCCTTTCTTTTCTTTTATTTTGAAAGTTTGTTGAGGTCAAAACAGGTGAAAAACCTAAGAGTACAAACAAGAAATATTCAAGATAATGTAACTCAAGCCTACATCACTTAACACATTCCCAAAATTAAATCATTTTCAAACTAAAATTTACCCTTGCAATTAAGTATAACACATCCACATATGTGACACCCAAATTCAATTAAAACACATCCACATATGTGACACCCAAATACAATTGAACATATTTTAAATGTTTTTCAGTGATAAGCTTTAGTTTAGTTTAGTTCCCCAGTGATACACTTTGGCAGCTCTAAGCTCCCTTAAATGTACAAAATCACATTTAACAAACTACCTTTAGCTTCCACCTTTCATAATAATACACACTTTAACTGCCCTTTAACATATCATTTGCAATTTGAACTTTGTCACAAGTTTAACAAATTACATTTTTAACCTGAATATAAACATTTTGACATGTTAGTCCACAGTTCCAAATACAATATAGTTTAAAGCTCACCGGCTCCTTCTTCCTCCTTTTTTTCTTCCTTTTTCTTGAAACAAGCCTTAGTTCTGCAATATTTTCTTAAGTAAAACTTCTCCCAGCATTTCTCTCCCACATTGTTTGCCTTTTGCTGCCCTGTGAGTGAACACCTTCAAACAAATCATCAAATCATCTGCACCTGTAGCAAAACAGTCTGCTGCCCCCTGGCTGGGAGACACCTCAAACCCACAACCAGTGAGAGATGGGCGGGGCCTGGAGCCTGAGTCTGGAGCTCAGCTCAACACCCATCAACCACCCGGAGAAGTGCACGGATGGAGACGTGCACCTCCTCGTGGTGATCAAGTCCATCATTGAACAGCACGATCGGCACGAGGCTGTGCGTAAAACCTGGGGCAAGGAGCTTACTGTGGACGGAAAGAACATAATAACTTTGTTCCTGCTCGGAACACCCACGAACGACACCAAGAACCTCCAGAAGCTGCTCGAGTACGAGGACGTGATCTACAAGGACATCCTGCAATGGGACTTCCTGGACATGCTTTCAACCTGACTCTGAAGGAGGTCAACTTCCTCAAGTGGTTCAGGATCTACTGCCCCGGGTGCAGTTCATTTTCAAAGGAGATGACGACGTGTTCATGAACACGCAGAACCTGCTGGAGCTCATCAGCTTCAAGGTGGAGGAGCGCGCAGAGGCCGACCTGTTCGTGGGTGACACCATCACCAAGGCCATCCCCATCTGCAACCGGCAGAGCAAGTACTACATCTTCAAGGAGCTGTACGATGAGCAATACTGTAGTGATACAGACGGTGGTCTTTGATACACCTTCGTCTCTTTGATATGTCCCAGTGACACATTTTCACTGATACTCTCAGAAAAAAGACATTGACACTATTTTATTACATTATTTTGAATCAAAACACAATAAGTCATAAGAGACTCTCTTATTCCTCTATTTTTGTGTTAATGAATAACCTTGTGTTACTTGTATAAGCATTATTGAATTCAATGTTTGTTAAGTCAAAGACTGTTTAATTCAAACTGTTTAATTCAAGTTGGAAATCCAATGGTATTTCAAAATAATGATCACTTCTTCATATGATGAATCAAACGGTGAAAGTGAATTAATATGTCAGACTGAACTCGATCAGTTTTGTTAGAAGTTAGAATGCAGTTTCAATCAGTTGTTTTATGAAGCTGGCTCCAGTCAATCTGTTTCTCTCTCTTCATTCTAAACAACTTCTTCTCTGTTCTAAAAACTGATATCCGAGTGACCTTCATCCCACTGGTTCGTTTGGACCAATGGGGAAACAACAAGTCACTGATCACAGATCCTTCCTTAAAGTTCTAAGCTGTTGCTGGAACTGACGGAGTTTGCTGAGGACCTCAATGCCATGAGGTTCCCCAAAGAATTGATGATCGTCTGGTCAACACGCTAATGACCACGTCATTCAGTTAAAGGCTTATAACATGCCAAGTTATAAGTCATCTTCAACAGCTGAAAAAGCTCTCTTTTATTGACATTCCTTTAAGGAACGTCTTATCTTGAAAACAACACCAGGAGCTGCCGTTACTTTCGGTTCGAGTCAAGGCGCACGTCTGGAGACGCTGAGAATGGTAAACGAACTGACCAAACTGGACCGAGGGAGACTGACCATCTTCACGAGGTAACAAGTCGTCAAATGCTTTGCCAAGGGTACCAACGTGTAGCTTTAATCGGCCGGAGAACTGCCATGCTTCTGGTTAAACACATCAAGATAACTCCCTGACTCTTAACTTCTTTTCCTCCATTTCCTTCCTCCTAAACCTTTATCTTCCTAAGCCAGAAACTAAGTTAATGTACCTACAGAAATGAGTAAAATATCATCCTTTTGCTGTTCTGTTGTTCCTATATTTCATCTATGCTGAAGTTAATTATAGGAAAAATAATCAACCAATCATGTACAAATGTGTGATGTAATTTACAATTATGTTAAATAAATGGTCCAGTCCTGCTGTGCCAACATAAGTTTAACGTTTCCTGTGAATTACATCTGGTCAAGGTATAGAATTATTGGTATTAAGCTGAAAAAGAGAGAACCCGTTTAATTAATGATGTATTTTTGTGTCAGTCTAAACCCTGCCAATTTATACATCTAAAATATAGGTAAGTCATTAAACTGACCCCTTCCTATATTACTACATTGGTGGCCCGTGAACAGGTCTCTGAAAAGTTTAATATTTAATATTTCTGTACTTTGAATGTTGGCATAATTTTGTCCAAGTTTTTAGACTCTGAAAACGATAGTTTTTTGGCTGGGAAAGTGTGTCAGGCTGCAGGAAACTGCTGGTTAATGTCACTTGTAGCTGAGGAATTGTCTTTACTCAACTTTTAAACGTGTGTTGAAGTTTTTGGGTTAAAATTTGATGTTGCTGTGTGGTTCTGGTTCTGAGTCATTTGGACTCTTTGCTGGCGTGTCACAGATAAAAGCGCATCTACGTTTGACCGCCGTGTCAAACGGTGCCTATAAGAGCTTCATAGTTCATCTGAAAATTGCTGTCGAGTGGTATCGTTACATTTTAAGCAGGAATAATAGCATTTTGTGTCTGAAGCTGTCGGATCTGGTTCTGACCCGGTCCAGTTGTTAGCTCTGACGTGTTGCTGCAGATACGGTAAAAAGTCCGTGTTGGCGACATTTATCTTGCTATTTTTACTGGGCGCAGCTTGGTAAAACTGTTCTGATGTGAAACGATTCGTTCACGGAATTTTTGTGGTGAATTTTAGCGTTTTATGAGTTGAAAAAGAGTCTAGGTTTGATAAGCTATATGCTGACGCTACATTCATAACATCTGTTGTCATGCTGTGGTTGGTTCAAGGTGATCACGTGATACGCATTTGATCGTAAATTTTCAGTTTTGTTCACACAATTCTGACAGATTGTCTGGTTTGTTTCGTTTAAAGGCATAAAATATCGTCAAAAAACTGTTTAACCGCGGTGTTTTGAGATATTTAAAGGGGTTTTAGAGCGTTTAGACGTCGGTAAAACTCAAACGTCCGACTGCACGCACGTCCCTAAATGCAACACGAACGACACGTCAACGGAAGTGACGTACCCAGATAGAGAAAAAAAGGAAAAAGATCGTTTCTTTTTATATCTAAAAAATCCACAGAACTTGTTCTAAACATTTTAAACAAATCCATTCGTTTCTTAAATGAACGTTTGTTTAGGCGATTGTCACATCCAGGCTAAAACTCCCCAAAAGTTGACGTTTATCCGATTTAGTTTAACGCTACGGCTAAATGCTAAAAGGTAGTCAACGCGGCCTTAGAGCCAACAGCGCCTCTATAGCGGCCAGAATGAGTAATTACAGTCACATTGTGGTAAATTTCAGCTTTGAAAACCTGCAATCTGCTGGTTTAAAAGTATGAGAACAAGAAACATTTACATAGAATAGATGCTAAACCCTCTGCATTTATTTTAAAACATCTGTTAAAGTTATTCTGTGCACTCCAGTTTATTTTAAATAAAAAGTTTAAAATAACAAACAAAAAGCATCTGCTGACTTGATTTTCACAAAAATCAAAACAAAGATAGCAAATTTGAGGATGTCAAATAACAACAAATTAAAAACATCTGTAATGTTATGTTGAGCATACAAAAACTCCAGTTTATTTTAAATAAAAAAATATTTAAAATAACAAACAAGAAATCCTATTTTCACTCCTGATAACTGTCAAAATACAGCAAAACAGTTTAGCCAAACTGCAATACATCTTTTTAAGGCATGATGGAGCAGCTTCCTGGGAACATTTTAGTGTGAATATTGCATTTATTTCAAATCTTTTAAAAAGTGTTTGAGTAAGTAAAACGAAAATCATGCTTGTGTTAGTTAGTAACTGTTGTTAAAAAATAAGTTATATTTAAAGTTAACACTGCTTGCATTTAACTTTTACAGGTTCATTAAGGGTAAGTCCTGAAAGAAGGTACCTATGAATAGAAATACTTATTACACGGTGAAACAGTTAAACCACACAACTGGTTAGTTTGATTGACTCAGTGCTACATTAAAAGTGAAGATTTATTTGCACACATTAAAATACGAACTGTCTTACTGATTTTCACAAAAAATCAAAACAAAGATGGAAGTTCAAGAAGGTGCACATCCAAGGCTCATACAGTATGTGCCTCTAGTAGACTCATACGTCAAAGGATCCGAAGAGGGACCCCAAAGCCGAGGACCTGCTCCCCCTGCACCTCGCACAGAGAGAAAATCTCTCTCATTGTGTGGCGACTACTTAGCTGCCCGAAATGTCTTGCAAAGAAAAGATGAACATCCTTTGCATTTCTTTGACAGAATTTTCAAGGCGTATTCAGGCGACATAAAGGAACCGGGACTTGAAGAGCAGACGCTTTTCAAATCTGTTTTCAGAAATAATCTAATCTCTGATATTAGATTCAAGTTGCCATTGTACACCTGGTGTCAATTAGAAGTAACATCTTTGGATGAAATCAAACAGGGTGCTGTAACGGTCTTTGAGGCTCACATGCAAAGCAAAACACCCTCTGAGGTGTGCCCAGGTCAAAAGGTCGTATCCCAGTCGCTAAAAATAGAAGAGGTTCTCTCTCCTACAGAAAGCGAGAATAAACACTGTCGTATTAAAGGCCCTCTGACCTCAGAGGAGATGGAGAACATACGTCGGTTGATAGAAAGGTTGGATAATGCAAGCAAGAATAAACAAGATTTTCAAACTGACAAACAACGAAAGGTTGGTGCCAGCTGGAACAGTGACTTACAATGGTTTAGAGGGAGCCCCGCTCCTGGAGCACCTCAGATTGAAAAGTCTGAGACAAGCGATGAACCACAAAAGGTAGGTGTTCACTCTTTAAGAGACCCAAAATGGTTCAGAACGAACCAGGTGGGTGAAAACCAAGGTCTACCGGTGGGTGAACTTCAAAAGGAATTGAAGTATGAGGACCTAAACTCATGTAACAATGCGTGGTCCCAACAGAAACTCCCGAACCTCGGAACTGCACCTCCCGCGCCTCGAACAGAACAGTTTGTGGCATGCAAAGAGTCACGAATGTCCCAGAATAATGGCCCAACATCTCTATGCTCGGAAGAGACAGAGGAAGTAAGTAGTTTGTTAGTAGATTTGAATGTTACAATGCTTGACCAACCTGATACAATGAGTGGTGTTATCATTGATAATGACACTATCAACATTGACCTACCTGGAGCAATGTGCAGCACTATCTTTCACAAAAACTCAGAGCTCACGGTTAACAACAATAACATCGACACAGATGCCACAGATGTTGACAATAAATATGTTGACAGCAAACAAAATGCTGACAGTCAACAAGATCCTGAAGGTCATGACGGTGTCTGTCTAACAGATGGTACTGCAGAAGGCATGGATGACTCCCCAACCGAGAGCACAAGCCCGGTAAGTGAACCTTCAAATACAGTTGAGGCAGAAGAGACACAACAGTTGGACCCAACCGGGGCCCAACATGAGAACCTCCTCTGTGAGCTAAAACAATCAGCACTCACTGAACACTACCTACCACAGGTAGAAGAAGGTGTGGAGATCCACGGATCCCACACCGAAGACGCTGTACTGTCCTCTGGGACAGATAAATCGGCAATCAGCCAAGCTTTCGATGAAACCTTGGTTCAAGAGCATTTGAGTCTAGAACTAATCAGAAATGACACAGTTTCTACAGACTCAAAGAGCCCCTCTTCAGACAAAGGGGGGAAAGGCTCGCACACCAACAACAGTGACCCGTCGCAGTCTGAACAATCAGACACACCTGCGACTGCGCCGACAGTTGTGACACACCTGAATTACACAGAAAGAGGTAAACGTAAGAAGAAACGTTGGCCGAAACCTAAAAGGTTCCTGTGTACTGTCTACTCTCAGCTGCGAAAACAGCTTAAACTAAACATTGGCATCCTAACTTGTGCCCATGGACGGACGTCCTCACCTGTGTTCGTGGTCCCCCATGACCTCAGGGGGGTGATGTTAGGTCATGCCCAAGACAAAGACAAAGATTTCAATAACCCCACAAACAACAAAGATCTTGCAAACTCACAGACTTCATGGGAAATTAAGGTCGTCCAAGCACAGGATAGTAAATAAACTAAACAGTTTAAACTATACTAGTTGCGAAAAGAAACCGTTCCAACTAGAACTTAGAAACGCTAAGTCTAAAAACCCACAA
>JBBPBX010093599.1:0-13525 GCA_038048925.1 Garcialebias charrua
TGACACATTTTAATTGACCGATGTCAATTTAGATGATACATTTTGATCTTTTATTTTGAAATATTCGGCGGAAGTGCTACGGTTTTTGATCGCCAGCTTGTCCATGGAGGGAAACTTCTCAGGAGGAGGTCTTCTTGTCTTCTTCTCTTCTTCTTGTCTTCTTGTCTTCTTGTCCTGCTCTTTCAAGCTTCAGACGTGGATCCAGTTGGACTCAGATGAAGTTTAGCACTGGGCTTTTATTGTGAAACCTCGTAAATATTTCTCCTTTTATTTTTGTATTTATTAGTTTTTTGCGTGTTGCGCTCTTCTTGCGGGGCTGTTGCGGGATGCAGCCGGCCCGTTAGTCCCCCCCGGCCGTCCTGCAGGTCATGGGCTGCGGCCTGAGGAAGCTGCAGGAGCCGGAGGACAGCAGTCCTGGGAAGATCTACTCCACCCTGAAGAGACCGCAGGTGGAGACCAGGACGGACACCGTGCACGAGCACGTGCTGCTGGACTTCAGCCTGGAAGGTACAGTCATTATATTTATGACCATTTTAAAATAGACTTATTCTTTATTTATTGTTCAGAGGCAACTTTAAAGATGGAAACTATAAATAAATAAAAATCTGAAACTAAAGTTTCAGTCTTTTCTCCAGTTTCCCAGGTGAATTCTGAAATGCGGGTCTGCACGTGTAAACAAAGTACTTTGCATATTTGACTTAATAAATCAGTAAATACTATAATACATAACATGAAAACTGTCAGCAGGTCTTTAGACCTCTCTGATGTTTACAGTATCTGCTTTAAGCTGTTTCTGCAGCTAAAATAAAAACTATTTAATTTCATTTAAAGACACATATAGAAAATTATCAGCTGTTTGTTTCTTACTTTATGATTTTCTTCATGACTTTGCAATCTCTACCTTTAACCTAATTTATTATATTTATAAAGTTTTGATCCTTATTAATTGATTTGATCACTTTTAAAAATTGGCAACACTTTTCCGTCACGGTTGTTTCAATTTCAGAGTTTGGTTTGTGCGTTTTAAAAACTGAACTATGACCTTTATGAGGAACCTGAGAGGCAGAAAAGAACTTTGGTTGGAGTGAATTACTTTTAAAAAGTTATTTTTAATAGATTGAATCAGTTAATTTCAGTCATTCATTAATGAGACGCTCTGTGTCTGCTGCTCTGCTGCAGAGATGCTCTGAGTTCAGCAGATTCCAGTTCTTATCAACTACCAGAACACAAACTGAGTTCTTTTTTATTTGTTTGGTTAAAAAAAAAATGGAAGTACAGGTAGTCCCCGACTTACGAGCGAGTTCCGTTACTACGAGGTGCTCGTAACACGAAATCTCTANCGTTCCTACGACTATCTCGTAACACGAAATCTCGTATGTCGGAACCCGAAACACGTGTTGCTCGTAAGTCCGGATTTTCGGTCGTAAGTCGGAAAATTTATGCTAGCGCTACTACGAACACTCGTTTTTCATCACAAACGTTCATACTAGTTCATAAACATGCTCAGAAACTTGTTTCCAAACGGTTAGCTAACACACTTTCATCTAAAAACACATAAAAGTGCTGTATTTTTTGTATGTTCTTTACAAATTTACTGTTTGTTAGTCAGCTCGTAAGTCCGGAACCTCGTATGTCAATGCGCTCGTAAGTCGGGGATTACCTGTATAAGTTTTTAAATGCACCCAAAACACTCGAGTCACCACTTGAAGACGTGAGCTTCAGGAGACATGGAGGTCCAGTCACTGCAGATGTTTCATCAACTTTAAAAACATCTTGTAGAACGTCGTGTCGCTCTTACGTCTCGTTTGACTTTTAAACGAGATTAAACGGTCGACCAGCTCTTGGTTTGGTGAACTTCGACGTCGACATCTGAAGTCCCGTTTGTACGGGTGATTCAATGTTCTTCTTTTAAACAGAGACGAGAACCAAACATCTGGATGTGCACGTCAGGCTAACCCTGCATCAAACCCACGCACAGCCCAAATGATGTGTGACATGAGCTGCAGCTAACATCAGGCACGGTTTAACCAGTCCACTCGTTACGACGGCTTTAGCTGCTTTTCTGTAAATGTGCTTGAAAACATCAACAGATGATTTTTAGAGCTCGTGTTGAACGTTTAGTTTCTTATTTGGAATAAATCATTTCTGTTTGTCCAGCGTGAATGAACCACTCTGCTCTGACTGGCCAGTTCTCGCTGCCTTACTGGTTGGATTACCGTATTTTTTGGCCTATAAGTCACAGTTTTTTGCATAATTTACATGCCCTGTGACTCATACACCGAAGCGACTTATTTATGGATTATTTTCCATATTTATAAACCGATGTTTGGCTGAGATAAGACGTTTTCATCCATTCTGACTGAAAATATTGAACACTACCATTTTCAGCTGCTAGATGGCACTTGAGTAATATGGCATGCCATTGTGTCATGTAATAGGTAAAAGTGGCTATTAGTGACACAGTTGGCTTGCCTTAGCCTGCCACCTTCGTCCAGGTCGCCTGGAACAACCGTCACATCAGCTTCACTTCACTGCACCGCCCCGGAGAAATTAAGTAAAAGTTCAGCTGAGACACATCTTTACTATAATGTCGAGCAAACAAATAATTGGTGTTAATCGTGTTAAATTATTGTTAAAGTCCTCCCATGCACACTTCCACGACCGCCATTTGGCAGCCAGTTGATTTTTGGCACAACACTGCATTTCTGGGTTGTCAGTGGTGACGCATAATAGATGTGATGTATACAGTGAAGCGACGTATTTATGGATGTTTCCACTTTATCAGACATATTTGGACTGATGCGACTTACAGGGCGGTGTGACGTGTACGGCGGAAAATACGGTAGCCTGTCTTCTTGGCCCCTCAGTGAGGATGTTGTAACAAAAAAATTTAGAAAACTTATTCATGCTTATCTGGCAACCCTGTCACTGGACTCAGCCGCATGCATATCTGGCAACCCTGACTCTGGACTCAGCTACATGCATATCTGGCAACCCTGACTCTGAACTCAGCTGCATGCATATCTGGCAACCCTGACTCTGGACTCAGCTGCATGCATATCTGGCAACCTTGACTCTGGATTCAGCTGCATGCATATCTGGCAACCCTGACTCTGGACTCAGCTGCATGCATATCTGGCAACCCTGACTCTGAACTCAGCTGCATGCATATCTGGCAACCCTGACTCTGGACTCAGCTGAATGCATATCTGGCAACCCTGTCGCTGGACTCAGCTGCATGCATATCTGGCAACCCTGTCACTGGACTCAGTTGCATGCATATCTGGCAACCCTGACTCTGGACTCAGCTGCATTCATTCATTCAACCTTTATTTAGTCAGGTAAATCTCATTGAGCCTCGAGGGCTCATTTACTAAAGCGACCTGCTAAAACTAAAGAATGATGAACAGCAATGGTACAAGTACATTAAACAATAGACAAAAGAAAAAGAAAAAGTAGCAAAAACTAGCAAACATTATAAGGTAGATGTACTAAATCAAAAACAGGAACAAATCAGCAAATGCATGCATATCTGGCAACCCTGTCACTGGACTCAGCTGCATGCATATCTGGCAACCCTGACTCTGGACTCAGCTGCATGCATATCTGGCAACCCTGTCACTGGACTCAGCTGCATGCATATCTGGCAACCCTGATGGACTCAGCTGCATGCGTTGGCAAGTCCCACTGAAATCACAGATCTTTTTTTCAATGGAGGTCTGTGTATGAACGCAGACTAACATGTATGTTTTTGGTCTGTGGGAGAAAACCTGCGCATGCGTGAGAAGAACATGCAAACTCCACACAGAAAGACCCCAGGTCCATCCAGGAATTAGACCCAGGACCTTCTTACTGTGAAGCAACAGTGCTAACCACTGAACCATCGTGCTGCTGTGATCACATAACGTGCAAACTGGTGAATGCAGTTCTCCAGTTTGGACCGAGGATGTTGTTGGTTTGCTCTCACCAGAAACACTTCTGACTGCAGCGGCCTGGAGTGTGCATGTGTGATTTCACACTCGGAGCGTTTGACACCTGCACGGGGGGTTCCCCTGAAACTGTCCACTCTGAGACCCGGACTCACAAACGGTTGGTTTCAGAGTGCAAAGGTCCAGCTGTGCTAACATGTGCTTTCCTCCATAACAACAGCTGTCATTAGCGTGACACGTACCAGCTTCAGTATGTTGTGTTCACTGACCAGGGGGAAAAAAATTAAAACTTTGAGGGTTGGACTGTCTGGTCAAGCTGAAAGTTAAAACCAGTTCTGGTCACCGGGGGTCAGGCCCTAAAAACTAATACCTCACAATCAACAACTTTATTGTTTAGGCCACCGTTTTATAGTTCAAAATGTGCAAGTGAATACATTTTTATAAAAACACAACAGAGTGCCTGAATATTCGACTGTTCAAACGATAAAGTTTTGCTGCAGTTGATGACATTTTATTTTGATTAAATCCGTTGTTTTAGATTTTCGTTTTTCTGTGACATGTAAAACAAATTCTCAAAACATTTTACACGATCGGATTGTTTTAATTTCAGCTCTGCATAAATAAATAAAAAAGAAAAGAAAAAAGTTCAAAACAACAACTGTTTGGACTGTTACCTTAAATCAGTGGTTCCCAACCATGGTCCTTGAGGAACGCCATCCTGCATGTTTTAGTTGTTTTCTGCTGCAGCACACCTGATTCAGTGATTTAATCACCTCATGTCCTGCAGAAGCTGTTAAATCACCCGTTCATTCAAATCAGGTGTGTCAAAGCAGGAAAACAACTAAAACATGCAGGATGGTGTTCCTCAGGGACCACTGTTGGGAACCACTGGCTTTAAAGTAGCTGGAAAGTCCCACTTTAACTTCAGTTACACCACTATTCCTTTTTATTCCGATTCGACTCTACAGCACAAATATTGCATCCCCCCACCCCAAGTGTCTTTTTTCTTGACAAAACCCCCTAATTTGTGTGTATTTGGCCCCTAAGTGCTCCATGTAGCAGACCTTTGTATGGTGGCATCACGTTATTATTCACAGGTAAGTTATTTCCTGTAAATGCAGTTAAACCAACAGTGTGGTGAGACAGAGTGGATCCAGATAACCTGCAGGTCATAAACGACTGAATGATGTTAAAGCTTCTAACAGCAGATTTTACCCGGCAACAAGGATGGTCACTCATTCTGTGTCGGCAGAAGTAGAAGTAGGCCACTGAAGGTTTTAGCTCATGGGACACACACTCCTCACACACCTTCCCATGCAGTCAATGAAGCACTCCGCCTCAGGAGTTCAGGGATCTGGGGTGTAATTTGTCAGCTTTACTGCTCTTCAGGATAATCCCTTCATCTGGTGCGCCGCCTGGCCGCTTTCCCTGTGACCTATTTGGAACGAAACAGTGATTAAGTTCTGAATTATGGGAATGGGCACAGAACTTGTAAACAACCGGCCGGCCCGACGGTGGATCACAGAGGAAACACCGCCTAGGTTAGAGGAGAAGCAGGGGCGGTTCTAGGATCTGACCTTTGGGGGGTGCTTAGCCCCCAGTACTGACAGTGGCTCTTGGCTTGAACAACACACCCCATGCCCTGATGCATGCTCAATAATCCAGGTAGAAAAATCTAAAAAAGCTAAGTCTGGGCCTCTGGACATTCAAAAAACAAAACAAAGCCAAAAATAATTGTAGAAACGTTTCGTCTTTCCTCCGAAAGACTTCCTCAGACTGAGGAAGTCTTTCGGACGAGAGACGAAACGTTTCTACAATTATTTTGGGCTTTGTTTTGTTTTTTAGAATGTCCAGAGGACCAGACTTAGCTTTTTTTAGATTTTTAAACGCACCCCATTGTGGGAAATATGAGAAGTGTAAAAGCTCACAGCACCTGGTATTAGACCAGGAGGTCTCCCATCCAGGTACTAACCAGGACCGACGCTGCCGAGATCAGACGTGTTCAGGGTGGTAAACGAGGAGCTCAGTCACAACCAGGACTTTTAAAGAGGAACTTACCGTAAAAATCGGCAAATAACACACAGTTTTTTTTACTAATTTGAATGTCCTGCGGGTTATACGCCGAAGCGTGTTATTTATGGATTTTTCCCCCCATATTTTTAGACCCATTGTTGGCTCTGATATCGCCGTTTTTCATTTTGGGCGAAAAATGGTGTAGTACCACTTTTGTCTGCTAGGGAGCCACTTCCAGACCGTTTCTAGCTCATGTGTCCGAAAAAAGCCTCCTCTGGTCGGACTGACTCTGTCGCTGCCCGCACCCTGCTTTGGATGTAGCTACATTAGCTGTGTTGTTAGCCGTTTTTTAGCAAGATAACTCATAAACCACACCGCAGATTTTCTTGAAACTTACAGAGCGTAATTATTTGGTGGTCATTTACAACCTGTTAGCTGCAGAAGATAGTTAGAGCTATAAAAAAAAATTGCTCTTTTATCTGTTAGCAGTTAGCTAACGTGAACAGATACCTACTGTTTAGATAAACAGCTCTTAAACCACTCAGATATTTTTTAGGCTTACAAAGTGTAATTACTGTACAGTATATGGGTTTAATTTACAAACTGTTGACCTGTATAAGGCATTTGAGATAAAATTCGATTTATTTATAATTTATTTTTATAGTGCACGAGACTGTTTTGGAAGAAGTCAAACCAAAACAATTTAAGGCCCTGTTTACACGGACACTGTGTGGGGGAAACGGAACTTTTGGGTATGTTAATTAGGTTGAAAGTTTTGCGTTGACATGGGCGAATTCTGTGGATACGACTCTCTCCCCCCCCCCCCCGTCCTCATGACTTTACTGTAGTTACCATGCTGGGCCATTAGATGGCGCTGTGATTTTTGGAACCTTCACTACTGCGCACGCGTGCTGCCTGAGGTAAACAGAGCAGACGAGGCAGCCTGTTTTCCTCTCTGGCTAAAAGTTCAGCTACTACAAGTTGTTGTCAACAAGTTAACAACAAGTTAAAGCTGGAATTTGGATAAGAGTCAACAGATTTGACACCAAGTGGGACCGCTTCATCTAACAAGCTGCACACCAGTTGCTGACTGGACCGGAACCGAGTCAACATGTCTGACTTTAGTCCGTGAGAATCAGCTGATTTCCAGCAGCGCTACAAGGTAAACAATGTTCTTAATAATGTTTCCTTGTGTTTAGTTCGATCACAGAACAACCAACTGAGGTTTTATTTTTTTCCTGCGAGGTCGAAGCTGTTCCACGAAGCGAACCGGTTCGGATGTGGGTCCAGTTTCCACCAGGATGAAAACAACAGAGTCCAGTTCATTAAAGTTCGGTTAACGTGTTTTTAAAAGTGTTCAATTTAATTCTCAGTGTTTGTGACATGAGTTTGTGGTGTTGAATAAACAAATAAATTAAAAATCAACCTGGTGTCTTCATTTTCAGCAGCATGTTAGGCATGACGTAACGAGTCCAGATAGCTTCATTTAGCTCAGATAAATTTAAATATCTCCCACGCTAACATAAATACTGTTTATTATTGTTAAACTGTTAATATATAGCACATTTAGCAAGATGGCCGCGCTCAGACCAGCCGCAGCTTCATGGGTTCCCAGTTCATCCCCCGTTTTTAGTAATTTTAATAGTGTTTTTGTACCTGACTCTGCGCGTTTTTTGCGGGTGAATTATAGCCGAACTGAGCTGTTAAGAATTGGAGCGGATTTACCACAAGGCACAGCTGATATCAGCAACGAACTCAAATCAGAGCTCGGAAGATTGGAGCTGCTAAGATCATCTTTCTGGAAGCAGATGCGCTCCGGAGGAAAGAAGAGGAAACGGTGCTCTCGAGGAAAAAAGCGTGGCTGTCGAGCAGGAATTATGACGAGACTGCGGGCAGACGCTAAAACCGGGAGACCCCCGATGCCGGCTCTTTTTCTGTCCAACGTGCGCTCGCTGGACAACAAAATGGATTTACTTCGTTTGAGAGTGATCACGTCGGAGGAGATGAGGAGATGCTCGGTGCTTTGCCTCACGGAAACGTGGATCAATGAGGACACTCCTGACTCTGTTTATGAGTTGGATAATAGACTATTTTTCAGAACGGACCGGTGCACCGAGACTACGGGGAAAACACGAGGCGGTGGCGTCTGTATTTACGTTAACAAAGACTGGTGCACGAACTGTGCCGTTATCAGCAGGATCTGCTCAGCTGCTGTGGAGCTTTTAACAGTAATGCTGGATCCCCACCGCACGCATCTCGCGCAGCCGAAACAGCCACTTTACATTGAAAGTCTATGAGGGACGCGCATCTTGGAGCAGCGGGTCGTGTCGCGGCGCATCTACAGCATACAAGCAGCGCGAAAGTGAGCAGCAGCTGTTTCCTACTCCCGCGTCGCATCCGAGCAGCGACTGTGGAAGCACGGAATGCCGTGCTTCCACAGCTCGCTTCAGCTCGCTGCTCAGCAGCAAACAATCAGGACCAATCAGGAGAGACTCTGCCATGTGATCACGCAACATGTAAACAGGTAAACATGGAGGAGAAACTTACAGCAGGTCGTCAAACTGGGCGCGGGTGACACGGAAGTACCGCTGAAAGCGCTCCTCGTCTGCGCGCAGCTCCTGGATCAGATGGTGAAATTCACCGAATTCATGACGCCTCTCTAATGTGGGGTGAATCCAGAATCGTCGTTGTGCACGGCGTCTGCGTGTTGCTGCTTTGTAGATTAAGTACAACAAGGCAATTCTTCGTATTGCGTCCGCCATTTTTCTGAGACCGGAAATAAACAAACACCACCACCGGAAGAGGACCAACACGCTCCTCCTCCCACTGCAGACGCGTTAGATGAGGACAGTCATCTGTTGACAAGCAGCCAGTACAGTGCGTTTGGAGATTTTTGGAAGCGCGATATGCTTTAGGTGAGGATGAGGCATGAGATGTCGACCACATTACCTCCCCCGCGATTATTCAGCGATAATAATAAGCGCTGTTTACATAGCACCCGATGCTAATGCCAACGACGCCCAGGGAGAAATTCATGACTTACTCACCTCGCTGCAGTGTAAATATCCTGAGGGGCTTTTCATTGTTTCCGGGGACTTCAATCACGTGGATTTACGTGTCATCCTTCCAACCTTCAATCAGCACGTTTTCACAGCAACACGAGGAAATAAGACGCTAGACCAAGTCTTCACGAATGTGAAGGGGGCGTACACGGCGAAGCCACGCCCACCGCTCGGGGCTTCCGACCATCGCTCCCTGTTACTGGTCCCTAGACAGCTCCCCCCACTCAGACGCTCCAAGCCGGAACAAAGAGAGATCACATTGTGGCGCCAAGATAGTACCCCCATGCTGAGAGACTGCTTTGAAAACACAAACTGGTCTGTCTTCAAAGAGGCAGCTACGAATGGAAGTTCAGTTGACCTGGAACTTTATGCTTCCTCAGTCCTGGGTTACATCAGTACATGCGCTGAAAATGTATCCATAAGAAAGTATGTTAAATTTTACCCCAATCAAAAACCCTGGCTAAATAAGGATGTCCGCACCCTGCTGGCAGCCAGGGACACTGCATTCAAGTCTGGAGATACTGAGGAGTTGAGAAAGTGCAGGAAAGAACTGGATGATGGCATAAAGAAGGCCAAAGCCGCGTATGCACAGAGGATCGAGGGACAGTTCACCTCACATGATCCACGGAGCATGTGGCAGGGCATCAAATGCTTAACAGATTACAAGGGCAAAAGCAAACAATGCCCCAGGGACCCATCTCTGCCTGATGCCCTCAATAAGTTTTATGCACGTTTTGAAGATCCAAACAGACCAGCTAGCACCAGACTCACCTCATCACCAGACGAGGAGCACCTCAAAGTGACCGCAGCAGAAGTGAGAGGTAGTCTCAGAAGGATCAACCCTCATAAAGCTACGGGTCCAGACAACATCCCAGGGAAAGTTCTGAAGGAATGTGCGGACCAGCTCTGTGAGGTGCTGGCTGACGTCTTCACCACCTCACTTTCACTGGAGTCAGTTCCCACCTGCCTGAAGACTGCCACCATCATCCCAGTCCCAAAAAGCTCCACAGTGACTGGTCTGAATGACTATAGACCGGTGGCTCTCACCCCGATAGTCGCTAAATGTTTTGAGAAACTGGTCATGTCCCACATCAAGACAACCGTCAACATCAGCGAGGACCCTCATCAATATGCATACCGCGAGAACCGATCAACAGAGGACGCCATCTCCTCTGTGGTCCACACTGCTCTCACCCACCTGGATCAGAAGGACTCATACGTGCGTCTGCTCTTTGTGGACTTCACATCTGCCTTCAACACCATGATCCCCCAAACTCTGATAGACAAACTATCTACACTTGGACTAAGCCCCTCCATTTGTAACTGGGTACTAGACTTCTTAACAAACAGACCACAGTCCGTGAAGATCCACAACTTCTCCTCCTCCACCATAACCCTCAGCACTGGCTCTCCTCAAGGATGTGTGCTGAGCCCTCTTCTGTTCACTCTGCTCACATATGATTGTACAGCCACACATCCAGGCTGTCATATTGTTAAGTTTGCAGATGATACAGCTGTGGTGGGATGCATCACAGATAATGATGAATCCAGCTACAGACAGGAGGTGGAACATCTGGAGAGCTGGTGCAAAGAGAACAACCTTCACATGAATGTGAAGAAGACGAAGGAGATGATTGTGGACTTCAGAAGGAACAAACACACCCACACCCCACTGTACATAGGTGGATCTGCGGTGGAGGTGGTCTCCAGCTACAAGTACCTGGGTGTACACTTGAATGATAACCTCAGCTGGAGCAACAACACCACCAGCCTGATCAAGAAAGGACATCAAAGACTCTACTTCCTCAGACGGCTGAGACGAGCTGGTCTGAGAAGCTCAGTCCTCAACTCCTTCTACAGGTGTGCAGTGGAGAGCATCCTGTGCTCCAGCATCAATGTGTGGCATGGAGGCTGCACAGTTGCAGAGAGGAAAGCTCTACAGAGAGTGGTGAAGGCTGCACAGAAGTCTGTGGGAGTCAGTCTCCCCACCATCACAGACATTTACACCTCCAGATGCAGAAAAAGAGCCACCTGCATCATGAAAGACCTCACTCACCCAGCACACTCACTCTTTGCACCACTCCCCTCGGGACGGAGGTTGAGGAGCATCAAATGTAGAACCACTAGACTGAGGAACAGCTTCTACCCTGAGGCTGTCAGACTCATGAATAAATAAATAATAAGAATAAACACTGCAAAATGTCACATCATGTTGATACTGATCTGTTTCTTGTTGCTGCGTTCATCTGTGACCATCTGCTCATAATGACTCATGTTCGTGCTGCTGTTTATAATGATGTTTTTCTACTACATTAGGGCTTAGTGTATTACTAGTTGATGTTTCTCTTAGTTAATCCTAGATGTTATTATTGTTTTTCTCTTGCATTTGTTGTTGGATGTAACTGGGACCCTGTGTACATAATCTCGTTTTCATCACATGTACTACATGCGGTGCAAATGACAATAAAGACTCTCTGACTCTGACTCTGACTCTGATTTAGTATGTTATAGTGCAGCGTGACACGTGAAATGTCCGACTGCCTCGTTAACAGACAACTGGATCCAGGCAGCTGGCTCTCTTCCAACACAGATGCAGGTAAGGTGTAGAATAATTAAATATGAGAATCAAAATATATTCCATCAGCTATAGTTCAGAAAGTGGTGCGTGTGTCCACTGTCCAGTCCACCGCCATTGTTAAAATGCCGGCTGTCTGCGCGTGCGTGCATGTGTTCAAACAAAAGCTCCACGGGAGATGTTTACATTATCAACGGGGGGTCAGCGAAAAACTTCCACCTTGAGAGCAGGGTCAGAAAAGTATCGGAGTCAAAGAGGGGGGCCAGCAGTGTCGTGTAGGCGATAAGCAAAGTCGCAAAGAGAAAGTAGTGGTTACACTCAAAATACGTGCCGTGTAAACTGGCCCTAAATTCAGCAGATTTGACCATTTCGTGAATTGATTAAGGAACGGTTAAGCTCAGGAACCCTTGTGCTATAATGTCAGCTAAGAAATATTTTTTCTCAGCAAAGAAATAATTGTTTACCGTGTTATCTTGTAAAGTCCTTCCGTGCTCGCTCGCTTCTGTGGCCGCCATTTTCAGCAGGGCAAATGAGGCGCTGACGCGTCGCGTAGCGGTGACGCATAATAGATGCGTCTTATAGGGTGAAGTGTGTTATTTATGGATTTTTTCAATTTATTCACAATAATTGGACAAAGCGTGTTATACACAGAAGCGTGTTAAATGCCGACAAATACGGTACCCCACTGTGAAACGATAGCTCCGCCCAAGACAAGATTTAAAAAATGCAAAGTGGGTGTGCCAAGAGACACCGCCTAAAGGAGGGGGAGGTGGTGGGGGGTTAGAGCGAGGAGGTGTGGCCAGGACGAGAGACTGTGACGTGCAGCTAGCATTAGCATAATTTATGCAACATGGAGAGTGATCACAACGACACAGCTAGTTACGTCAGTGAGGTGGAGGACTTTGAGGTGGAGGACTTTTCACCCCCTCCTTCACCAGAAGCTGAGAGAGACTTGGAGCACAGCGGCCCTGAGCCTTACTAATGCTAATGCTATGTTGCTATCGCTAATCCAACTCCCGATCTCTGCAGGGGAGTGGCTCTGCTTGAACCACTTTTATACTCACGCAGCAGAAGATGTGACGACAGCGTGTACAAGACACGTCAGAGTGAACAGTCGTTGACCAATAAGAAAATTAGGCTGCAGTACCACAGTTCAACCCATAGGATTAGTGAAAACACGTTTTTAGACCAAATATTGCCGATTTGAACAAATACGCACAAAAACATGAAAATAATACAGACATAATAATAATAATAATAATAATAATGAATTTAATTTATAACGCACTTTTCATTAACAAAAATCTCAAAGTGCTACAAAGTGCAACAAAAATCAAAGATCAAATAAAAACAAGTGATAAAATCAAGTAAAATCAATAATAATATTAACTAAGATCAAATATAAAATCATGTGGAGGCAGAGTAGGCTTGCTTAAAAAGAAAGGTCTTTAAGCCTTGTTTAAAGTCAACCAGTGACTGTGGAGCTCTCAGGCAGTCAGGGAGGGAGTTCCATAGATGGGGGGCAGCCACACAGAATGCCCGGTCTCCCATGGTCCTTAATTTGGTTTGTGGAATGTGAAGGAGATTACTGTTCTGTGATCGTAGAGACCGGGTGGATGAATATGGTGCAGACATAGTGCTATACAACATTTTACACACATTCTAGGGAGTTTATCAGATAAAAAAATGTTAATTTTGGGGTAAGTTCCTCTTTAAAGGATCATAAGAAACAAAGACTAAACTTAAACACCCAGAAGTTGCAACATATGTCTACACACAAAACACACAGAACAAATAACACAGCTAGCTTTAAGCATTAACCTTTAATTTAACCATTAATCAGACGATGTTAATGGAGGATTCACCTGAAGTTACCTTCTTACAGATGAACATGTGCTACTTCCTGTTTATAACTGTTGTGTTCAGCCGGTCGTGAGGTCGACCGC
>JBBPBX010093600.1:0-13525 GCA_038048925.1 Garcialebias charrua
GTAAGTGCACCACTTTTAGGAAGAAATTATGATAATTTTAAATTTGATGGCAGCAGTGCATCTCTAAAAAGTTGGGACAGGGAATAAAAAAGGTTGTAACTGAAAGTGGAGGAGTATATTACAACGCATTATGTTGATTGGTAGCAAGTCATTAAAAGAACTGGGTATAAAAAGAGCATTATATATATTTTTTTTTTGAAAATTTATTCATTTCATTTAAAAACATGACAATTATACATACAATACAATAACAAAAAGTAAATTAAATAAAATGAAAGGTGGCAGAAGAAGAACTAGTCTTATGAAAACTGCCCCTTTTTACTCAATTCTAATGTAAATCAAATTATATATATAAAAATTTTAATTCAAAAAGAAAATAACAATCTAGCTAAATTAAAAACATAAAAACTCAAACATCTTAATCAAATCAGACAACAACTTAAGTAGATATATGTATTAACGATTCCCATATTCTTCCAAGAAACTCGTCTTTATCAGTCTCTTAAATGTACACAGTGATCTGGCATTCTTAACAGTATCTTCCAAACCATTCCACAATCCTATTCCCTGAATTATTGTGGATCGTTCCTTCAAACTAGTACTAAAATAAGGCTTCACAAACATCTCAATTCCTTTAAGAAAATATAAACTCTCTCTTTTAACAAAATGTGTTTGAATATTGTCAGGCAAAATGACAATTGATATAAGTCAACTTATATATAACTTAGATATAAGACAATTATATAAGTCAACTTTGAATGAATGTGATCTTTGGGCCTTTCATTCAACCTTTATTTATACAGGCTAGCCTCGTTGAGCCACGGGGACTCATTTACAAGAGGGGCCTGTCTCACTCACACCCAGGGTCAATTTAGAGTTACCAATCAGCCTAACATTCATGTTTTTGGACTGTGGGAGGAAACCGGAGCACCCGGAGAAAACCCACGCATGCACGGAGAGAACATGCAAACTCCACCCAGAATGGCTCCCGGACCGGGATTTGAACCGGGGACCTGCTCGCTGAGAGGCAGCAGCTCTACCAGTTGTGGCACCGTGCTGCCTTCAGGTCCAAATGGTTAAGACTTTGTGTTGTAAATGTTTAGTCACATATAGTCAGTGCCCAGTGAACAAGTTTAATGTCACCATGGTTTAAATTAAATTTGCATAAAGTGATGCACAAAAAAGTCAAGTATGTTGGAGATGGTTAGTTTTATCCTGTACTTATACAAACAGTGGCCCAATACTAAAAAAAGCCTCATACTGAAGATTTTCCCCTGAGTTTTAGTGAGCCCAGATGTACAAGAATAGTACGGACCAGACTTGGCTGAACAGAAGTTTCAGAGCCAGATCGAAGACTGGAGACAAAAACAACTTCTCCATCTGGTTCCTCAGTTGTCTTTTCCTGGCAGATTGCCACATGTCTGTTCCTCTGTGGGTTTCTAAGCATCCAGTCATGTTGCAGTAAACACTCCGAGGCTCTCGGGAAAGCAGGCACGTAAAGATTGGCTGCAAACCAGCACAAAATAAACACAAATGCTTGAGTCAGCTTGTTTTTTCTCCTTCCTTTTATTCATCAGTGGCTTTAACATCCTGATAGATACATCTGGTACAGTAAACAGTCCAAAAAGCTTTTCTAAATATTGGGCTTTAATATTAGAGATGGTGAAAAGCATTTAATGTCTCTTGTTCGAGGAGATCAATTTGTATATATTTTTCTAGTTATAAAAGAACCCTTTTTTATAATAATAATTTTAAAAAAACTCTGGATAGCGATCAGCAGGAGTTTGATTGGCTTCTTTCAAGGGAGTGACTGTGTGGACAGTCAACCCATTTCTTGTAACTTGACGTCAGAAAAGAAGGTCGGGAAGGAAGGAAATCTGTATGGACCATTTGTTGGACATTTCATGCAACACTGAGCAAAAATTGATGCGAGGAGAGAAGTCAAACAAAATATTCAGTTACTTATGCAACAGTTTTATAGTGCTGACGTTCAGTCACTGATTGAGGAATCAATTGTCAGTCACATAAGCCTAAAGCAGATTTTTAGCTTTCCTAACAAGTTTTTGAGATTAAATGTTGCAGGTCATCCAGAATGAATGTTAAAATAGTTAGAATTAGCTGCGTTTGTTGGAATATAGTAGATAACCTTTTCCCCCTCCATTCGCTCCATATCAGTTAGAGTACTGAAGTAATCAAATATGTCAATGCTAAAATACTGTTTCCCTCCCTGCGCCTGTATTGCCCCATCTGTCATTTTTTTATTGGATTGTGTATTTACTTATCTTTCACTGGAGTCTCTGCTTGTTTTTCTTTGCTTTGTTCTCTTGCGGCAGAATCCAAGCCGCCCTGTTATGTTTACGCTTTATATCTTATGTACATAGCTAGATATCCAAAGCCAATTGCTGCCTGGTGATCAGGTGCTTTGTCACATGCTTTTTGCCTGAACCGGTGTCACAAACAAGTTGTTTGAATGACATATTCACTTGTTTTATCAAACAAATTTGTTTTTGTTTATTTAATGAAGATGTGAAAGAGATGTACACCGGAGCAGCTGGTTAATACGTTGATAACCAAAGTGGGTTAATCTATTTTATATTAGTTTTAAAGAAGTTTTGAAATTATTTGTGTCCGTTTTTATTTATTTTTATAAATAATGGTGAAAATAGAACAGTTTGAGAAGATCACGGCTTTGGATGAACTGCAGCAAGTGTTTTTATTTATTTTATTTTTTCCACAAGTTACCATTTTAAACTTTAAATTTGAGGGGTAGACATACACTTGAATCATGTATGCACCTCAAAATTGGGATTATTGTTTGACTGAAGTTTGGTGCAACAGGAAGAAGAAGCAAATGTGTAATGCTATGATTTTCAGCAACATTTCAAATAAACAAAAAGCCTCCCTAGAAGCAAAGACAGAAAAGCAAACAATTCATTGCTATATGGCAAGTTTCAAAATCTTGCACAAACTGATCACTTTACCATGAATTAAAAAATAAAATGTTTATTATACTGTCTTGTTCAATTATTTTTAAGAGGTAGCAGTGGCCATGTATCACACAAAAAGTTCAGGGAACTCAAACTAAAAGTTATCTTTCTTTTGTTAAGAAAATACTGCAGTCTTCATTTAATTTGACCAAAACCTGGTACTGTATAAAGTAGCCTGGCCCTCGCCTTCCTGCACAGCTCCGCTCAATTCTCATTTCCCTTCACTGCTCAGTCTGGGACTTCTCCCATAGACAACGATTTCTCCGGCTGATTTTTGACCGGACCAATCAGAGAACAGAAGGGGCGGAGTTTTTGGCCCCTAACCCACGCCCCCACCTGTCCCAGCGCGCAGCCAGCGAGCAGCCGCATGTTCTCATTCAAAGCGATGCAAAGCGATGCAGGACTGTTTTATATGTGACACAAATGTATTAATTTCCCCTTCTTAATCCCTTATCTGGAGTTTTCTTTTGTTTTTTTGGCCAAAAGTCAAGTGATCGCTCCCTCCTCCTCCTCCTCTCCCTCCGCTGATGAGGAAATGCCTCAGGTTGTCACGAGATAATTAAACTCAGGTTTTACGTGGCTGCCCGAGTTCCATCAGATTTTCTGGTCTTCAGCGATCCATGTTTTTTTATTTTTTAGAACGTTTTATTAACATATAAACACAGAATATGCAGCGGCAGGCTGCAGCGAGAGAAAATGCAGCAGGAGGCGGAGCAGATGTTAAGTTCAACAGACCACGGGGGAGCAGCCAGATATGGCTCTGAGGGGGAGGGAGCAGAATGCTTTTCCCTGTTCAAAATTTTTCTAAGATCCAATTGCTGGGTTGCAATCACGTGACCCGGAAGTGGCGCGAAATTCAGATGCGGGGCAGGAAGTGATTTTCCCCAGTTCAAAACACAGCAGAATGGATTACAGCAAGTATGCCAAAGCCCTAAATAAACTGGCGAGGACGAGTTTTGGGTTAACCATTTAGGATCAAAAGAAGCTTTAAATGGTTGTCGACTTGTTTCTGCCCGGGTGAGTAGTGAGATGTATTATTTATTTAGTAATTAGCCTATGCTAACTACGCTATCGCTAATGCTAACAACAAGTTTAGTTAGCCCCCTGTTATTTCTATGTGCGTGGATCTACTTAAAAATAATATATTTAGCTTCTGTAAAGCCAAATTCGTGCTGGAGTTGTATGTGTTAACGTTGAGTCATATGCATTTCTACACTGTAGGTCAGAGATCTACAGTAACTCCATTAAAAAGGTAAGTTAATGTACTGAAAATATTATGATTTTTTTTGTTTTGATAATACAGTATCATCAAGGTGATCGTATCTTCTTTGTAACTTCAGATACTAGCTGGTTAAACTCAAGGTGGCCATACATGGGAGCCTCACCAGATGGAGTCGTTTCATGTGACTGTCATGGAGCCAGGGTGTGTGAAATCAAGGTAAAATTTATTTCTCAAAAGGTTTGGACTACTGCACTGCAGACTTAGCTTTTTTAGATTTTTCTACCTGGATTATTGAGCATGCATTAGGGTACTGCACTGCAGACTTTGCGCACCTCACAGTATGAATGTTACAACTATAATTTTTTACTCAAATCTTTGTTGTTTGCATATTTCACAGCATGTAGCTGTAGTTTTGGGGATGGTCTTGCAGTTTGTGGGATGTTGCCTTGTTTCCAGTTAAAAAATGTGTGACCTTTCCATCACCTTTTAAAACTTAGTCCAGATTAATACATTCTTACCTGTGGAACACACCTGGTTGACAGAGACATAAATATAGTCTCATTTTCTAACATTGGTGTTGGATAGTGAAATGAGTGAAACACAATCTTTAAAAAAGTATCATATTGAAATGTTTTGGAGACTACCGTATTTATTTTTTATGTCTAAGTTTCATTGTCTTGTCCTTCAGTGCCCACAGAGCAAACAGCATGAAGTCGGTCTGAGGATGTGTGCTGGACAGCCTGGTTTTTGTCTCGTCGTCTCGTCAAGGTTGGAGATTCTGTACAACTGGATAGGAACCATCCTTATTACCATCAGCTCCAGGATCAGATTCACATTGTGGATGTACAATATTGTGATTTTGTAGTATGGAGTGAAAATGATATTTATGTGGAAAGAATTCTGCCAGATGACCAGCTGTGGGAAACAGCAGTTCCCAAAATTCAGCACTATTTTACACATTGCATCCTACCTGAAATCCTGGGACAGAAATCCACACGTGACTAACCAATCTAAGAATCAAGAATGTTATTTGGAGTAGTTGATGAAAGGAGTTTGAAAAGTTTATACAAATTTAAACAGTTGCTCTTTTTTTCCCCAAAAACATTTGTCACTACCATAACATGTTTCAGCTACACCTGTAGCAAGCACTCTGCAGAAGGGTCATGTGATGTTGTTACATGTCATGACAGCTGTTTTTTATTTACAATAATCTTAATTGAAAAGTTAAGTATGTTAAATCAAATGATATATTTAAATCAATATGAGATTAGCTTGTGAATTTCAAAGGTGTTCTAATATGTTAAATAACAGCACATACAAATGTCATATGTCACAAATGTTGCAAAATGAGTCTACTTCAGAAAAATGTTTTTATTTCAATAGCAAAACTCATGTCATTTTAACTGACCAATATTCACAAAGATTGGTTATGGAGTTCATTGAATAAATTAAAAATATTCAACCTTATTGGGTAAATTTTTTTTTTGTCTTCATGAACAATTAACATGTACAAATATGGTCTGTAACAGTATTAGTGATTTAATTTACTTTTGATTTACTTTAAATGATAAATACATGTATAATCATTTAAACTTAAAATATTTATATAAATATAGTTGATTGAATTACTTGTCGCTCAGGCCACTATTAAGAATTGTAATCTTTCATGGAGAACATGAATCGTTCTAAAACAAATTCGAGACACAGTGGCTTTTGACACATTAAATCTATAGGCAAGGTCTTGAAGCTGCAGATGTAATCTGAGATGCATAAGTATCATAATAAATTGCTCAAATTTGGAGAGTGCTGACAGTGATGACATGCTGATGTATAAGGTTCACAGAGCTGAAAAATTTGCATCAAAACTAAAAAGTTGGGCAGTCCCGTATAAAACTTTGTTTTATCGTTGTTCTGGAAGGTTTCAGGAGTAAATTTAGTCACTGAGACTTTTTCCTTAAGGTCGCAGATCTCAGTTGTGTAGCCTTTCACTGCATCCTCCAGCTTTGTGAGGTCAACCATGCTTAGATCCGTCTGGCATTCTGCATCTGCAAATATTTAATTATTAAAAATTACGTTCAGAAATTCTATAAATAAATAAATAGTATTTTTATTTATTATTATTTTACCTTTGAATCGTTCGTTTTCAGGGGCTGGTAAGCTTTCTTCACAGAGCTCCTCTTCCAGACTGTTGGCCTCCTCAGTGCAGAGAAGCTTCCAGGCCTTAGCTCTTTCCCTGCGCCGGAGGGATGCTTCTGTTTGTGGCCACTCGTTACTTCTTTGGTACCCCAGGTTAACAGTGGGGGCCCAGTCTTGGGAATGTACATCACCTGCTGCACTCGGACAACCTAAATATAAGACACCACTTTAAAGTAAAACACGTAAATGCCTTTCCTAGCACTAAGCTAACCGCTAACAACATTAGCATTCTAATCGGATTTTTTCTGGGAACAACCAAGTGTTGAACCACTACACAAGCTAGGGCATAACATATCTTACCTGTCTTTCTAGTTACTGTCCAATAAAATATCTGAAAATATGATTTAAACGATACGACCCTTACCTGTAACAAAGTGGTCGCTGCAGACTCTCGTCAGTTTCTGCACCTCCTGTTTTTAGCCGTAGGTTGTAATCCACGTTTGTCGTCTTTTTTCTGTAAGTTTTTTTAAATTAATCCCCTTGTAGCATACTACTTTCGGAACACGAAAATAACTTTTATCTATCTCTCGATTAGAGCGGTTGCAACAACCGTAAACGGCACAGAATTTAGGCATGTTGATGCTGAATCAGCAACAGAAGGAAACGGCTGCGTTTACTTCTTGCCCCGCATCTGCATTCTGTGACGTCACTGCTACGTCATCTGAAACCCAGCAATGGTTTTGTTCATCAGCAGAGGCCACGCCTCCAGCAAGAATCGGTTCTCTATGGAGAAAGTCCAGACCCTAGTACGAAGCAAAGTGAAGGACAAGGGTCTGGTTTTAACCAGGCTAGGTATAAAGTAAAAGGCTTCACATGCTTCAACATTCTATAATGTACTGTACATTTACAAAAGGAACAAAAAGCTTTCCCCTGGCTTCTTGGTTGATGAGCTCCAGTGTTCTGTTCATACATGGCTGGTGCTTTTTATTCATCTAAATGTTTATTTATTACCTTTTATTTAACCAGACAAATCCCATCATGATCACAAATCTGTTTAGCAAGGAAGGGTCTGAAGGCAGCCTAAAATGCATGTTTTTGGACTGTGGGAGGAAACTTGAGTATCTGGATAAAACCCACGCATACTCAAGGAGAACATACAAACTCCACACAGAAAGACCTCAGGTCCAAACTGGGGATTGAACCCAGGACCTTCTTGCTGCGAAGCAACAGTTCTAACCACTAAGTTGTCGTACTGCCATTTGTGTATTTAGTATTAATTATATGATACCAGAGTGTGTGTCAAAGTGCACATTTTATTAACATTTTGACTATACTGTATATCCACCTCTTGCTCTCCATGCTACTGGGAATCACTGTGAGCTTGAAACTCTTCAAATTCTGATTTGAAACAAACAAGCAGGTCTTTAAGCTTCTCTGTGTCATGTGAATACGCTTATCTGGTCAAGTGCTTTATAAAGTATACTGTATACATGTATATCTTTTCCACTGTGGCAAAATGCAATTAAAAAATTGTAAATAGAAAGCGGTCCATACATATACAGTACTGTATAGTGCCTTTTTAATCCCTTTTGTTGTGCAAAGTCCTTTATTGTGTTTCTCACACACAAACTCATACAGTGCTTTCTAATATATATTAAAATATAACATATTAATTGTGCACTCCTTTTTGTAGATGAGAGTGGTGATTGCTTATGACAACAACCTATTGTTAGTCAAATTGCACGCCATGAACCCGATTAGGTTTAAATGGTAAATGGACTGTACTTATATAGCACCTTTCTTTTTTATCAAGATACTCAATGCACATACATTGAGTTCATTTCAGTATATTTACACAAACTTGCAACCCAGTCCAGGCTCAACTCCCCTTTTGCAGTCACTAATGGTGATAGGCACTAGCTTTCCTGCGAACCTGAAGGAAAATGGATGGACGGATGGTCAGTTACAAGTGAAGTCATCTCGGTGCTACACATAAAAACGAACACATCCAATTCAAATCCAAATACAAACTGTCAATTTAATGATGACACAAATCAAAGCATCCGTGTTTCTACATCTACTTATAAGTCACTTTGAGGACATACTGTATATATGAACATATTGTGGGAATTGAATTGTTTTCTTTTATACAAATGTCTTATTTTACACTGAAAATACACTATAAAATATATTTAAAATAAAAATAAATGCAACCACTTGTGTAATTGCTTATTTTGATGGTTAAGTTCTCTTTTTCCACCTACCAAGGCGACTAGAGGCCCTGATTTCTTTTTGACATTATTGATATATCAGACACCAAAGGAATGTTTGTATTTGGAAACACTTAAATGCTTAACTACGGTAAGTACTGTATTGACACTTGCATCCAAAATCCAGTATCAGTTGAGCTGTAGTTAAATGTTTAAGCAAAAAGAGTCTGCACAAACAATAGCTTCACTTGTTTTTCTTACTGCTCGTCTTCCTTCTTACAGCCGCATTTATGCAACAAGGCTTCATTGCTCAACGAAGAAACCACTGAGTTTGTTCAACGTTTAATCAATGCATAATCAGCTATGAACTAAAAACACTTGGTGCAACCCAAAAAAAGACCTCTTTAAGGCAAAAGGTGTCAGGGTTTCATTGGGCAGGTACGAACCCAATTGTTGCAGGCAGGGACTCAGACTCAGAATACTGTATACAAAAGCATAAATATTTAATAATAATAATAATAATAAACCAAAAGGCTGACGAGGCAGCAAACTCACAAAACCAGGGAACAGGAAACAGGACAGACTGACAGGATCAGACAGGACAGGATATACCCAACGACGACACGACAAAGGACAAGACTTTCAGACAGACTATATATATATACACACAGACAAGACAGGACATAATTACAAACACCTGGGAAACAAGGAAGAAATCAGTTTAAACAAATGAGGCGACACAAGGGTGCACAGATAAGGGATCTAACACAAGAAATGTCTGGGCGATCAGGCTGGAGCGCGTCGGGAGTCCGTCCGTCAGGCAGGAGCGCGTCGGGCGGTCAGCCTGGAGACCGTTCGATGGAGATCACAGGCGAGGAGTTGTCAGGTGACGAATCCGGCGTGCGGTCTGCAGGTGAGGAGTCGTCAGGCGGCGAGCGGTCTGCAGGCGAGGAGTCGTCAGGTGGCGAGCGGTCTGCAGGCGAGGAATCGTCCGACAGCGAGCGGTCTGCAGGTAAGGAGTCGTCCGGCAGCGAGCTGTCTGCAGGCGAGGAGTCGTCCGTTGGCGAGTGGTCTGCAGGCAAAGAGGCGTCAGGCGAGTCAGGTTCTGCAGGCGACGAGTCCGACGTGCGGTCTGCAGGCAACGAGTTGTCAGGCTAAGAGGAGTCGGGCGAGTCTGGTTCTGCAGGCGGCGAGTCCGGCGTGCGGTCTGCAGGCGACAAGTCGTCAGGTGAGTTGGAATCTGCAGGCGGCGGGTCCGGCGTGCGGTCTGCAGGCGATGAGTCGTCAGGTAAAGAGGCGTCAGGCGAGTCGGTTCTGTGGATGGCGAGTAGTCGTCAGGCGAAGAGTCATCAGACGAGTCGGGTTCTGCAGGCGGCAGGTCCGGCGTGTGTGGTCTGCAGGCGATGAGGCCGCAGGCGAAGAGGCGTCAGGCGAGTTGGGTTCTGCAGGTGGCGAGTCCAACGTGTAGTCTGCAGGTAACAAGTTGTCAGGCGAAGAGACGTCATGCGGCGAGTCATCCGGCGTGCGGTCTGCAGGCGACAAGTCGTCAGGCGAAGAGATGTCAGGCGGCGAGTCGTCCGATGTGCAGTCTGCAGGCGAGGAGTTGTCCAGCGTGGGGTCTGCAGACGGAGAGTCCGGCGTGGGGTCTGCAGGCGGCGAGTCCGGCGTGGGGTCTGCAGGCGGCGAGACCAGAGAAGCCGGATCAGGCGGCGAGACCAGAGGAGCCGGATCAGGTGGCGAGACCAGAGGAGCCGGATCAGGCGGCGTAACCAGATGAGCCGGATCAGGTGGCGAGACCAGAGCTCGTCTGATGGGCCGTACTTCAGGCATAAATAGGACAGACAGGATTGGGTCAGACAGGTGGCCAGGAGACCATCCATCAAGCCGTGGCCAGTCAGGCAGGCGGTTGAGAGGTCGTCCATCAGGCCGTTCAGGGAGAGACAAGTCAGACGTGTGGCCTAGAGACCATTCATCAAGCCGGGGCCGGTCAGGCAGGTGGTTGAGAGGTCGTCCATCAGGCCCTTTAGACAGGAGCAGATCGTGGACGAGAGTTTTATGCAGGTCGGGGATGAAGACCTCCAATGGGCCAGGATCTTTGGCGGTAGATTGGGTCTTCGGCGGCAGACTCTGCAGGAGCAAAGTCAGTTTGGGTCCCCTTGGCAGAGTCGGCACCCTCAGCCTGAGACATGGACCCCTCTGCAGTCTCTAGGCTGGCTGCTGCACGTTCAGGGCTGGCTGCTACTGCTGTACATTCAGGGCTAGCTGATGCTGCTGCACATTCAGGGCTGGCTGCTACTGCTGCACATTCAGGGCTGGCTGCTGCTGCTGCACATTCAGGGCTGGCTGCTGCTGCTGCACGTTCAGGGCTAGCTGCTACTGCTGCACGTTCAGGCCTGGCTGTTGTTGCTGCAGGTTCTGAGTCTGTCGTGGGTGTTTTCAGTCCTTATTTTAATCAAAAGATGCTGATATTCAGGGATTTTGGTGAGACCGGGTTGAGATAATAAATATTTTTCTGCAAGGGAGAGTAAAGTATATTGACAGTCAGGGTTGTATATAGCAGATGATATTAAATTCTGTAAAGTCTGGTTTAAATGTGTCAAGACTGCGTTTTTGAGTTTCACTAATAAACTGAACACTGGAGAAGTTTTAACAATTTTATTAAGAAACAGGAAACTGGAATGGGTCTTGATCGTCACCGGTAACTTGAGTTCTGCACAAGAGATTAAAATATTAGTGACAGGGCTTGAACAGGTAGATGTTTTTATCTTTAATAAAAACACTAACCTTTTTAGGCTGTTTCTGATCAGAAGGGAATTCCTTGATGACGTAGGCCGGTGGTGACGTAGTCCAGTTTTACTTCCTTGTTTACGTTGGTGCTTCGTGCGGACTTTCACACGAAGGGGGTTTTCCTTGGTTCGAAGCGAGGTCATACACAGGTTGGCAGAGAGGCGAATAATGTTGAAAGGGGCAGGCTTTACTCGTGGTCGTGAAAGGCGGTCTTGGGTTCGTTTCCGTGAGGCAGATGGCTGAACAGGTCCGACAAGGGAAGAGGCAGGAGGGCGAAGTCCAGTAGCGTGTGCAGGGATCAAAACCAGGGAAGCAGAGTCCGAGACAGTACCGTTGGGGGCTGGAGCGAGAGACGTGAGACCAAAAAACCAAAACAGAGTCGTAGCAAGCAAGACAGGACAAGACATGGGCGCTGGACAATTACTAGGCAAAACCGTTCATAAATCTGGCAAGGAATGACTGTGGACGTGGAGCTTAAATACAGGAAGAAACAGGTGAGTGCAATGATCGTTAATGAGGCATTGGGCATGAGGGCGGAGGGAACAATGATGTGATTGCTGTGAACATGACAACATGACATGATAAACTAAGAATATAACTAAGAATATAACAATAACTTATGGAAGACAGAACGTGGATCATGACAGTACCCCCCTCTCAAGGTCCGGCTCCCGACGGACCACAAGGTTGATCAGGGTGATCCCGGTGGAACCGGGCGATGAGTGGCTTGTCCAAGACGTGGCGAGCAGGCACCCATGAACGTTCCTCAGGACCATAACCCTCCCAGTCAATGAGGTACTGGACACCCTGTCCCCAGCGACGTGAACGCATGATACGGTTGATGGTGTAGGCAGGGGAGCCATCAATGAATCGGGCGGGAGGAGGAGGCCTGGAGGCGGGCATGAACCTAGAAAACTGGACGGGCTTGACCCGGGACACATGGAACGTGGGATGGATCTTCATGGTGCTAGGGAGCCTGAGCTTGACTGCCACCGGATTCACCACCTTGGAAATGGGGAAAGGTCCAATGAAGCGGGGAGCCAATTTCCTGCAGTCAACACGAAGAGGCAAGTCCTTGGTGGACAGCCACACTTTTTGTCCTTCTTGATAAGCAGGTTCTCGGGTCCTGCGACGGTTGGCTGACCTCGTGTAGACTGCAGAAGTCTTGAGGAGCTGTTTGCGGGCCTTGGTCCAGACTCGGCGACATCGTTGAGCTGCTTGGAACGCAGAGGGAACCATGGCCGCCTGATCCTGGGCGGCAAACACCGGTGGCTGAAAACCATAGAGGACATAAAATGGAGACAGACCAGTGGCACTCGAAGGAAGGGAGTTCATAGCATGCTCGACGATAGGAAGATGTTCCGCCCATTTGGTACCATCATCACCACAGAGAAGGCGTAGGCGGGTCTCCATCTCCTGATTGGCACGCTCTGATTGTCCATCAGTCTGGGGGTGATAACCTGAGGAGAGACTTAGTTCAATGCCAAGGGTCTTACAGAACTCGCCCCAAAACTTTGAGATGAATTGGGGACCACGATCAGACACAATGTTCTTGGGTATCCCATGCAATCTGAACACTTCCTTTATCACAACATTGCTCAGTTCCTTGGCTGTGGGTAGCCCCTCCAATGCAATCAAATGAACCATCTTGGAAAACCTGTCAATGACAGTTAGAATGACCGTTTTACCTCCAGATTGTGGTAAGCCGGTGACAAAGTCCATAGCGAGATGTGACCAGGGGCGTGAGGGTATGGGCAGTGGCCTCAGGAGACCCGCCGGTGGACGTCGAGAGGGTTTAGCCAGGGAGCATTGGGTACAGGCCCCAACAAACTCTCTAACGTCCTTAGACAAGGAACCCCACCAGAACTGTGACTTGACTATGGTTAGAGTTCTCTCAATCCCCGGATGACAGTAAATAGGCGAAGCATGGCAGAACATGAGTACCTTAGTGATGAGATGATCTGGTACAAAGAGGCGGTCAGCCGGACATTCCCCGGGTGGAGGATGGTTCTGGTGGGCCTCCCTGACCTCCCTCTCGACCTGGGTGATGGACAGACGTATCTCTTTGGGTAGTATGTATTCCTCTAGACCACTGGTCTGTTCCTTCTCGTATAAACGAGATAGGGCATCTGGTTTGACGTTCTTGGTCCCGGGTCTATAAGAGAGAGAAAAATTGAATCGTC
>JBBPBX010093601.1:3129-13525 GCA_038048925.1 Garcialebias charrua
GGGATATATGCGGGATTAGGCCTTAAGGTGACCTTTGACCCATCAGGGGCGAATCTGGTACACATTGGATGTACAGACAAGGCATGGAGATCACCCACGCGTTTCGCCGAGCAAAGGGCCAGGAGTAGAGCAGTTTTATAAGATAATAAGTCTATCTTAATCTCGCTCAGTGGCTCGAATGGGGGATCACAGAGAGCCCCCAAAACCAGACTAAGATCCCAACCAGGGGTCAGGATCCTGCTGGGAGGTCTCAATCTTAGCACGCCCTTCATAAATCTTATTATGATTGGATGCGCGCCAGGCGTCCTGTTTCCCCAGCCTTCGTGACAGGCTGAAATTGCTGATAGGAACACCTTAATTGTTGAGAAAGAACAACCTTTTTCCAGTAAGTCCTGAAGAAAAGTCAGGAGCTGAGCCAGGTCACATGAATAAGAAATAATATTTCTTTCTGTGCACCAAGCTTCAAAAATACGCAATTTCTGTGCGTAAAGAGACTGTGTTGACATAGCTCGGGCATTTTGAATGGTTTTTACCACATTTTCTGGCAGGCCTGATGCCACCAGCTTGTTCCTTTCTGCCACCAAGCTGAAATTTTTCACAGCTCCCAGCCTAAGCGGCGAGACTGCTCTTTCTGGTGACGTATGGTGTCCCTGAAGAGGAGCAGTTGGTGGAACCAGTTCTCCTCCAAAGGCCCTGGATTCTGTGATCCCCTGAGGGTCAACCATGTTAGGGAGAGGGCCTTTTTGCAGATGTGCCGCCATACTACTCTGATCAAGAGTGTTCGAGGGCAGAGACAATCTGTTGTCATTATTAGACAAAAGTGGAACAGAATGTCTGTTTTTCCCCTTTTTATTTTGGGTCATGGGACTGAGAAGCTGCGAGTTTTGTAAGCGAGCAGATCTCCTGACCCCAATCTGTATCCTGGATGTGTCCGGTTTACTGGTCTCTGGCCTTAACAGAACGTTGGAGCCAGACAAACCACCCGGGGTCTGTATTTCACCCGGTGGGAGGATATCGTTTAAGAGCAGAGCTAAACCAACACAGTGAGTACGGTCACGTGCTGTAGAATCACTGCTTGAACATTGCATGTTGCCCATCAATGATAAGGGGACAGCTTCAACGTGAGAACGTGGAAATGGTCCTTTGTGCTTGGCAGACTTTAAATTGGTTGGTGACAGAGGGCTCAGTTCCCTTCGATTAACAGGAAGAGGAATCTGATTCAGCCCTGGTTTGTTTACACACACAGCAGTTTGATCACAATCGTCTTTGTGAACGTGTGAAGCTTGTGGTAGCCTGTGGGCTTCTGCCGTGCCCTCCCCCCGTCGTCAGATTCTGTCGGCGCGCATCCCTGGGGGCGGACATGTCACGTGTTTGCTTGGTTAGTGTATTGTCCGCCCCGTGGTTCACAACGGAGCGGGGGCTGGAGCACGTGACCCCCCTCACCTGTCTCAGTGAGGGGTGTGGGGCCTGCTTGCAGACGCCTCTGTGCCTATCCGCTACAGACAGAACAGAGGCACCCTGCTAGGGCTTATTGATTAGGCTAACACCCCGTGAGCCGTGAGGGAGGGGGGGGGAGATGGCCCCCTCCCTTTATGTCGGCTGGCAGGCCAGAGGGACCCGTTCTGCTGAAGTTATTGTGTTTGTTGTTGTTGTTTTTTTTTGAGTCAATAAAACAGAGAGGGGCTGTTTTTTTAGCTTTATTCATGCTTACGTGTAACGACATATTTGACTTTATGTCACTCACAGCAGGAAAAACATGATTTGTGCATGCAACAGAGTTACCAGCTTTTTGTACCATGCTACAAATAAAGTCTGGATATGAAAAGATCATTTCCCGTACCACGTGGGCGGGTGATCGTGTAAAATCAAGATGTGGACCTAGTTCATCAGGCACGCTTTTGTCTGGTGTCCTGGTTCGCCGAGGAGGCCCTGTGTTTGACCGCCTGGCGAGGGACAAACCTGTTTTTGCTCCATGCGTGTTCGGTTCGAGGTAGGCCCGGCGGTTGATTCTGCTGATGCTCGTCCTCGTACGCCGGTCGCTTTTGCGGTGGGGCACGTGTTGCTGAGCGGTGTCGAGGCTGTGTAGATCTGCCTCCAGCTGACTCCCTGGGGGGTGCGAAGGTTCTCCTGGGAATGCCCACCCGGAGAGCTTCAGCTTGTTTGCGCCTCTGGTCCAGCTTGGTCTGAATTCGATCCAGAGCTTTCCCAAACAAACCCGCCAGTTCTATTGAGTGGTGGAGAAAAGGCACCTTTTGTCCCTCGGGAAGGTCAGTTAAGGTCATCCACAGATGGCGTATCGTGATGACCACTTCAGCCAAGGCAACAGCAGCTGTTCCCATCATGCGGAGCACAAAGTCTGTTGCCCTGCGGGCTTCATCCAGCAAGTCAGCGGCAGCTTGCTTGTCCGTCGTTAACCTGGAGCTGCTTTAGTTTTTCAGCCAGGTAGGCCTACATCAACACGGACGCGTTCATCGCACGTGCCGCGAGTCCCTGAGCTCTGTAGCATTTCTCGAGCAGATAAACTAAAGCTCGACAAGCTTTGCTGGGAATAGTTGGTTTTGTCCCAGATGACTTGGGAGACAGGTGAGACGTGAGCGTGTCCTCAATTTGAGGCATGTTGGCTATTCCCACCTCATCCATCCCGTCCACATCAAGAAACTACGAGAGTGGTAAAAGCATGGGAGCTCGGGGCTGAGGCCATGTGCGAGTCAGCTCTGTGAGGAAGTCCGGGAACATGGGCATCCTTTGCCTCGTGGCGGCCTGCTGTTTTGAGTAAAAATAGTTTCCTGCCAGCCTCGTAACCTGTTGGCGAGGCAGAGGCTCTGGCCATGGGATGTGCAATGCGTCCGTTGCTCTGTGACACAGGTCGAACAGAGCAGGGATGGAAAAGTCAGTCTCCGGGAGCACAGGTACTGGGATGCGGGAGAGATCTTCTCCTTGTTCCTCGTCTTCCACGTCTGCGTCCTCCGTGGAAAATTCGCTTGAGGCTGAAATCGAGATCTCGTCCTCGTTCATCATGCCTCGAGTGTCAAATTTGACTGTTAAGTCCACCATGGGAGCCAGCACATCAGGGTTGTCACCCCATTCGACTTGTGTACTGTCGTCCAGAGCCATGCTCTCGAGCTCCGGCGTGGGAGTGAGGGGCTAGGTGGTGTCTGGGTCCGCTGGCGTTGCAGCGGCACCCATGGCCTTGGCGACGAAGTCAGCCCGTTCCCTCCTCACTGCCTCCAGCATCTGGCTGCAGTGTGGGCAAGAGTCAGGTGCATCCAACGCCATTTTTGCATGTAACATCCCCAAGCAGACGGGACAGGCCTCGTGGGTGTCCGTCGCTGCGAGGGAGAAACCGTATCCGCTAGGACAGGCGCGCGAGGTTGGGCTCGCCGTCCTGCTGGTTTTCCTTGGAAGTCTTGTCTTTCGCTTTCCTTTCTCCGGAGGCATGTCCGAGATAAGGCGAGCGAGTCCTTCCAAAATCCTTTTCCTTTTATTTTGAGACGTCTCCTCCGTCGCGTCGCTTTCGCTGGCTAGCCCGCTACGAGTTAGCAGGGGTAGCGGTTGTTGCGCAGTTAGCGCCGTCGAGCGAAGCAGTCTGCGGAGAGAGGAGAAGAAAAAACTTCGGGGTTAAGAGAAAATGTGCCGGACTAGCTTTCGCTAGCCCAGTAGTACGCAGGAATAATTCTCCGTACGCTCTGTGTAGGGAGCAAGCTCACCTCTGGTTGAGCGATGAAGCAACAGAGAAGTCCCGCGAAGAGAGGTAGTTCAGGTTTAAGCGAGGTGAAGGGCAATAAGAGAAAGATGGATGGGCGTCAGCGGCTTAAGTACCCAGAGGGCGGGGCCTCTGGCGCAACGCTGACGCCCCTGCCGTAAAGGCGTGAATGTATTCCTTCAGGTAATCACGCGGGGTGCAATTCCCATAGCATATGTTGCACCGAGAGAACATGACTGAAAGGGAACCTTCACGTCAATGTGAAGAAGACAAAGGAGATGATTGTAGACTTCAGAAGGAATAAACACACCCACACCCCACTGAACATAAGAGGATCGGTGGTGGAAGTGGTCTCCAGCTACAAGTACTTGGGTGTACACTTGAATGATAACCTCAGCTGGACCAACAACACCACCAGCCTGATCAAGAAAGGTCATCAGAGACTCTACTTCCTCAGACGGCTGAGACGAGCTGGTCTGAGTAGCCCAGTCCTCACCTCCTTCTACAGGTGTGCAGTGGAGAGCATCCTGTGCTCCAGCATCAACGTGTGGCATGGAGGCTGCACAGCTGCAGAAAGAAAAGCTTTGCAGAGAGTGGTGAAGGCTGCACAGAAGTCTGTTGGAGTCAGTCTCCCCACCATCACAGACATCAACACCTCTAGATGCAGGAAGAGAGCCACCTGCATCATGAAATACCCCACTCACCCAGCATGTATAACTACTAGAATGAGGAACAGCTTCTACCCTGAGGCTGTTAGACTGTTAGACTCATGAATAAATAAATAATCAGAATAAACACTGCAAAATATCATATCATGCTGATGCTGATCTGTTTTCTTGTTGCTGTGTTCATTCGTGACCATCTGCTCATACAGACTCATGTTCATGCTGCTGTTTATAATGATGTTTTTCTATTACATTAGTGCTTAGTGTATTTTTAGTTGATATTTTTCTTAGTTCATATCTTATTAGGTCTTATTACTGTTTTTCTTTTACTTTTTGTTGTTGGATGTAACTGGGACCCTGTGTACATAATCTCGTTTCATCACATGTGCCGCATGCGGTGCAAATGACAATAAAGATTCTCTGACTCTGACTGACTCTGATAAGATCAGAGCACCCCGAAAACAGGAAATATGTCACCAATCAGAAAATGTTTTTTGAAACAAACAATATAACTCATCATTACTCATAAAATATTTATCATACACAACTAAAAACATATATGCATATATTTTGAAATATTTTTATTTTATTATTTCATTTTTATTAAATTCTTTTTAAAGTCTTCAATGTAAAATGGTCCAGAAATTCCAGTGGAGCGGCACCCTAGCGCCCCCTATATGTCGGCCGCCCCTGCTTCCCATTAAAAGGGACCAGATGTCAGTGGCAACATGGCAGTGCCGTGGCAAATATAAATAAAAATACTAAAGAATTTTGTTCAATTTAAACATGTGTCCATGACATGTAAGTTATAATTTTCTTAAAAATGCAGCAGATTCAGTAATTCGTTCAAAATGTGACAAGATTTACTTAAAAATATGTACCGGTATTTGTGAAATATGTGATTTTTATAAATATTTGATTGTCCTTTAACATTACAACTTTTTGAAACATAGTACAACATAAGAAAGTTCATACTCAATAATCCAGGTATCAAATCTGATAAGTCTCAATCTGGTCATCTTGTTTTGAACCACTTTGGCTGTGGCTGCCTGCCTGGGAGGAGTCGACGAGGGACAGGACGGCCCCCAGAAACCATCTTGGCTCCAGCAAACTGGTTGGTCCACATAAGTTGTTTACAGCTTGGTGGGGGAAGATCAGTGTGCTGGAACTCTGACTGAGGAAGCCCTCTGGACTGAGGGTGAAACGTTTCGACTAAAAGAAACTGTCCAGATGACCAGATTGAGACTTATCAGATAGTACAACATAGTGCATGATGGTTAAAATGATTTGTTGTATGCTTATGAAAATTTGACATTTTTTCTATAAAATATGATAAGTGATCATCTGAAAATGTATCAATTACTGTGATTCAATAAAGTTTTGAATATTGATACATGTATCTGTTTCCCAACTTGTCATTACAGATGATTGTAAGAAATCATTAACCTGATGCATCTTCATATGATTTTCATGATTCATTAATAATGTATAATTAAGAGGCAAACTGAGCAAATTTGTTAATTCCGAAGAGTTTATCAAACTGGTGCCCTTTGTATGACTCCGTACCTACGAAGTAGCTCTCAGGGTCCAGTGTGGGACAAATGAGGGTGGAGGAAGGTGTGGGTGTTTCACTTTGACTTTGTCGGTCCGGGGAGTTGAACCGGGGAGTTGACCGGGGACTCTCTGATCACAGGCCCACCCTCTATAACCTCTGCTAATATTCTTCTATTTTTTAGTCCAGTGTTCTGCTTCCTGTAGCAAAGTTTCAGCTTCTCTGCTAAATTCAACAGTCAGTCAGCACTCAGCATTTATGCTACATTTTCACTGAAAATGAAACCTCTCTAACTGACTTTTGTTTTTGTGTGCCTGCTAGCTCTCACTTCCTTTTAATTGATTTACCGTGCTTGAACGTTTACATTTTTCATCTAACATATTATCAAGAAAAACTAGAACTGGAAGTGGTTGTAAAAGGGGTCCAAGCCCCCCATTGTATGTCCAGGGGCGCAACTACCGTACATATTTTTGAGGTGGATGCGAAAACATCTACCTGCCGCCTCATACAGCTTTCCTCCCTTAGTCATGCACTTAGAAAATACAGTAGCAATATTACAGATTTTTTTTATGTTATATATTATATAAGGTGATCATTCCAATCATAAACAAATGAGAAGTTTAAAGGTGGGGTCTGCGATATTTGAACACTCTGGGACTCTCTGGGACTTAGAAATATTTTCAGCGCAGAAAAGCATTCTGCTCCCTCCCCTCAGAGCCATATATGGCACAGTCCGTGCTTCTGGTGAACTTGGGATCTGCTCCGCCCCCTGCTTCTGTCTGCTCAGAGCCGCTGCGATATTCTGTGTTTATGGTAATAAAACCTTCTAATAAAATAAAATAAAACCATGGAGCGCTAGTCCTACAACACAAAATCCAGCAGAAATCATCAGAGGTTCACGAAGCAACGTTTGGACATGATTTAATTCGCTCGTGACTTCCTCATGTCGCTGCGCTGGTCTGGAATGTCTGGAATGCTCCACCTCCTCCTGTCTCTGCGCTCCAAAGTTCTGTGTTTATATGATAATATAACTGTTTATAAAACCACGAATCACTCATCCAACAACAGAAAATCCAGCAGAAAACAACAGAGGTTCACGAAGCAACGTTTGGACATGATTAATTCGCTCGTGACTTCCTCTTTCTGACAGCGCTGGTCTGGAATGTCTGGAATGGAATGCTCCGCCTCCTCTACATGTCCGCTCGGAGCGCTGCAAAGTTCTGTGATTATATGATAATAAAACCTTTTAATAATATTATAAAACCATGGAGCAGTTGTACAACAACAGAAAATCCAGCAGAAATCAGCAGAGGTTCACGAAGCAACGTTTGGACATGATTAATTCGCTCGTGACTTCCTCATGTCCGTCAGCGTTTCTCATTCCTGTCAGTGAAGGATGAAGCGATCACTTGACTTTTTGCAAAAAAACAAAATAAAAGTCCAGCTCTGGGATAAAGAAGGGATATTTAATACATTTTGTGTCACATAAAAAACAGTCCTGCATCGCTTTGCAATCCTTTGAATGAGAACGAGCTGCGGCTGGGACAGGTGGGGGCGTGGGTTGGGGCGTGACAAACAACTCTGTTTTTATTGGCTGTCAGTGTCCTGGTCACTCTTGTGTTTTCAGTGTTTTTATAAATGCTGATAGAGAAGCAAGGGGACAATAGTTTTTTTCAGAGATTACTTTGTCTAACATCAGTTTGTCAGTAGATAGTGACTGAGTGAAGAAATATGTTCAAAATATATTGTTTGAAAAGTTAGACTACATTACAATGTTACATACTATAGCTTTAATAAAGTAAAAATATACAACAGTAGTGGTAATCAGTGCTCAATATTTTATGTAGCGAAAATATGAAATCTTAACAGCCTGCAGTCCATGTCAGAGTTTTAACATTTATTACATTTAAACTGTTACTTTCCGTGAAAGAAGACAATGAAAGATGGTCATCAGAAATTCAAACCATCATGGTATACAGTATAGGTTTTTGTTGCCTCCCTAATGTAATTATTCCTACCTGATGTCATCACTTGTCTCCTCTATCACTGACCTCGTGTCTGTCTCCTTCACCCTTTGTCTGTGGCATTCTGCACTGTCATATGGTCAAAAAAGCATTATATATTAGTTGTAAAAATTACAGATCTTAATACAGTTTTTAAAAATAATGTTTACATGTTATTGCTTGGGATTAAGTAGCTGTTCCCTCACTTCCACCTGCATTAGACCAACCTGTTGCCTTCCCCAGTCTGTCCTGATTCCTCTGTCATCTTCTCTTCCTTCTCTCCATCCTCACAGCTGAATGACATTAATTTTGTGTTAAGTAGGTTTAAAAATACAGCAGTCAAACCACAATAGAAATGAAACTTTAATTTAAATGATCTCCTTGTTGGATAACAGTTACTGACTGGACATTTCATCTGATCTGACTTACCAGATACATCACAACACACACCACTGTAGTGATATTAAATAAGACATTTAAACTCAAGTGTCCCTCTGCCAAAAAGGTTGGTAACATGGGTCACCAACCTTTTTGAGTCTCAGGGCTATAGTGACACTGAGGACTAATTTGTCTGATACACACATAAACTTGTACAACTCATCTTTAATTAAAGAATCAATAATAATAAATGTACATATGAGTGAATAAATTGCAGCACTGCGTTGGAACATAGCTGGGAACTGCCACCAAAGTTTTGCTTTCCTGTGTTAATATTTCCTGAGTTTTATTTAGGTGATTCTTACACTTAATGTGTGGATGTGTGTGTGACACGTATCAAATATTCATAAAAAATATTAAACAAATCACATCTATAGGGGAGGCAACATTTATTTAACAGCCAAATATGGGATGATTCCTATATTAGGCTAGCTTTAGCTAACCTGAATATTTACAAGCCTCCTGTCCTGCTCATACACTGACTGTACTTACCTACTATCTTTTGACCACACTGAAAGGCTTTTTTCCATCCTGCCAAAAACTTCGGGAGCTACGAGCTTTAAATATCCAAATGCATTTTGTTAAAAGACAAAGTTGTTATAACCTTAAGGGAACAGAGATGTTTATAAAACCACAATTCAGAACTAGTTTGAAGGGACGTTCTACCTCAATCCAGGGAATTAGATTATGGAATGGCTTGGAGAATGTAGTTAAAAATGCCAAGTCAATGTTTACATTTAAGAAAATGATCAAAATGAATTTGTTAAAAAAATATATGAAATGACGTATTGTGTATTGTATTAGTTAGAAAATTAGAAAGAGTTAGTCATTTTGTACTGTTGGTGGAAGATTATTATTGTTTAATCTGATTGTTTGAAAAAAGGGGCAGATATAATAAGATTTATTCTTCTTTCTGCTACCTTTCATTTTTTATATTTTGTACATTATCATTTATGGGATTGTCTTGTATTGTGTTTCTTTTGTAAAAAAAAAATGAACAAATTTAATAAACATAAACATAAACTTCCTTCTCCCTTTTTCTGTTTTGCGCCCTGGATAGTTTTTTTTTCTGCCGCTCCAGTGCACGAGTGAAAAAATAAATAAATAAATAACGCGCCTGTGGGCGCGTGTTCACAGCAGCACCTGTGTGTGTAGGGAGAGCAGAGAGATAGGAGGAGGGAGGTGAAGGAACAGGGGGGCGCCTAATCAGTGCTGTTCCTGTTATTGTCATTTCATGCAGTTAAAGAAAATGCCTGCTAGAAAAACGTTTTTTTTTTTCTAGAGATGGTTCTGACGTCCTCTTAAGTACAGCGCCCCCATACGGTGCATCCACGGCATAGCGCCCATTTGCGCCACTGTGTATGTCCATCCCTATGTCCTTTTCCCTTCTAACATTTCCAGTCAAAGCAGAGAGCTGCTTGTCCTTAGCATGGTTCTGCTGGAGGTTTCTTCCTGCTAAAAGATAGTTTTTCCTTTCCAATGTTGCCTTGTGCTTGCTCAGGATGGGAGACTGGGACAGAATGAAGACTCAGTGCTATCTGATGGCTACCCTACCATAGATAAATAATGTTACTAATTGAATTTTTATGTATATGAATGTTATATACAGTGCCCTGAGGTAACTTCTGTTGTGACTTGGCACTATATAAAGAAACTGAATTTAATTTAATTCAATTTAATTTATCTGTTTGTCTCTATATTCCAGCAGATTGTGGGGGGACACTAGTTCTTGTTAGTCAGGATGGGATTCAACGGCCACCCTTGCACTTTTCCCCTGGTGGACACCTCTTGGCTTTCCTCTCTTGTCTAGAGACAGGACTGCTACCACGGGGTCAACTGGAACCTCCTCTTTGGTCGCAGAAAGGCAAGGTAACAGCAAACTTCTTTCAGCTTCTCTGTTCTTCAGGGGTCGTCACAGTGAACTAAGATGCATGAAGACTTGGCAATTACTTTTTTTAATGCCGAAAGGCCTTTCCGGACGCAACCACAGACCACCAAGCTACCACAGCCCTTTGTGTGGAGAAGAGAGCTGACA
>JBBPBX010093602.1:0-13525 GCA_038048925.1 Garcialebias charrua
TAGTCACTGGCTTATCTACCAAAATGAACTACACAACCAGTCGTGGACAGGTACTCAAGTGTTGGCAGGTCTTAAAAACCAAGTCGTAAAGAAGCTGCCCGCCTGCCCAGCCACCTCACAGTGAAGAGTGGAGGTTCATTTATTACCATTTCATGCTAAATTGTTTTAGGGGACGCTTATTTTAATTTGTCTTATTTATTTATTTTTGATCTGCCAACCCTGGCTCATTTGCCCATAAGTCAATATAGTCAATCATATATTATGTTATATTATGTTATGGGGCCGAGATGGTGTAGAGCAGGGGTCACCAACACGGTGCCCGCGGGCACCCGGTCGCCCCCAAGGACCATTTGAGGTGCCCTCGGACCTGTTCTAAAAATAGCACAACTCACTACTAAGCTGCATTTAAAATTTCATTTTATTCAGTTGTTATTCTTTTTTTGTATTTATATATATTTTAAAATGTCTATCTTAAAAATATGTTCTTAAAAATATGTTTATTATACATTTTTTTCAATTTACGCTTTGTTATTTCCGAAGAGTTTATCAAACTGGTGCCCTTTGTATGACTCCGTACCCACGAAGTAGCTCTCAGTTTCGAAAAGGTTGGTGACCCCTGGTGTAGAGGCAGGGCAGCCGGCTCAGGACCGAAGGTCCCGGGTTCGATCCCCGGTCACTGCATACCTCGTTGTGTCCCTGGGCAAGACACTTAACCCCGAGTTGCTCCCGGTAGGACTGGCTGGCGCCTTGCATGGCAGTCTACCACTACCGGTGTATGAATGTGTGTATGAATGGGTGGATGGTTGGTACTGTGAAGCGCTTTGGGGCCCCTCATAGGGGGCTGGAAAGTGCTATACATGTATAAGTAAGCTCCATTTACCATGTAATCAATTATTTCTTGATGCATGCTCAATAATCCAGGTAGAAAAATCTAACAAGGTTAAGTCAGGTCCTCTGGATCTCTCATGGAGACAGAGGAGGATAGACAGATATTTCTGATAGAGAGGAACGCTGGTTTGAGAGAGAAGCAAAGGAAACGTTTCAACAAAGAAGAAGCTGTCCAGAGGACCTGACTCAACCTTGTTAGATAATTATTGTTTTTCCAACCACACTTTTTAAACAAACCTAAAAACTGCAAACATCAAATATCAATAAACTCAAATGGATTTACAGAGAAAAAGTCCAAAGTCACTTCTATTTAAACAGACTTAGTAGTTGTGGTTTGCTCTGCTTAAAATGTTTTGATAAGTCCTCAGATATTATTATTATTATTATTGCTATTACTGCAGTGTAGAAATAATTTATTATTATAAAAATCTCCCTTTTAGTCTCAAGTGAAAGCTGAGAGTAGAAGAAAGCTCCGGTTTTAGAGATTTGATGTTTTTCACATTCAGGGAAAGATAAAAGTCCTTCCTCGTTCAGTTCTAGAGTTTTACACATCAGGACATAACAGACTGTTTCCAGTAAAATGCAGTGCAACGGCTGAGTGCCTGCTGAGAAGCCAAAACAGAGTTTTTAAATCTTAAATGAAAGAAGGACAGCAAAAGGCCAGCTAAAACCTGTGACAAAAGGCGATATAAAAGCTAAAGTGACAAAAGGTAATCTAAAAGCTGAAGTGACAAAAGGCCAGCTAAAAGCTAAAGTGACAAAAGTTTAGGTAAAAGTTAAAGTTGCATAAAGTCAGCTGAAAGCTAAAATGACCAGTCTGCTAAAAGCTAAAATGACCAGTCTGCTAAAAGCTAAAGTGACCAGTCTGCTAAAAGCTAAAATGACCAGTCTGCTAAAAGCTAAAGTGACCAGTCTGCTAAAAGCTAAAGTGACCAGTCTGCTAAAAGCTAAAATGACCAGTCTGCTAAAAGCTAAAATGACCAGTCTGCTAAAAGCTAAAGTGACCAGTCTGCTAAAAGCTAAAATGACCAGTCTGCTAAAAGCTAAAATGACCAGTCTGCTAAAAGCTAAAATGACCAGTCTGCTAAAAGCTAAAATGACCAGTCTGCTAAAAGCTAAAGTGACCAGTCTGCTAAAAGCTAAAATGACCAGTCTGCTAAAAGCTAAAATGACCAGTCTGCTAAAAGCTAAAATGACCAGTCTGCTAAAAGCTAAAGTGACCAGTCTGCTAAAAGCTAAAATGACCAGTCTGCTAAAAGCTAAAATGACCAGTCTGCTAAAAGCTAAAATGACCAGTCTGCTAAAAGCTAAAGTGACCAGTCTGCTAAAAGCTAAAATGACCAGTCTGCTAAAAGCTAAAATGACCAGTCTGCTAAAAGCTAAAATGACCAGTCTGCTAAAAGCTAAAATGACCAGTCTGCTAAAAGCTAAAGTGACCAGTCTGCTAAAAGCTAAAATGACCAGTCTGCTAAAAGCTAAAGTGACCAGTCTGCTAAAAGCTAAAATGACCAGTCTGCTAAAAGCTAAAGTGAGCAGTCTGCTAAAAGCCGCAGCTGTAGACTGAGGTCCAGAGTGATGGTTGAACACAACTGGTTCTGTTTTCAGAAGTCTTGCTGGTTTCATGTGACACTGGTCTCTTTCTCAGAAGTTTTTTCTCTGTGATCTCCAGAGTTTCTGCTGACACCCATCTGAAAGGAGGTAGGCCTGATGGCCAGCTGCCATGTTTCCACCACGTGGTGGCGCTAGATTACATGAATTATCCACATCTGCTTTATAACTTAAAAACAAATGTTCCAGAGTGAAGCAAATAAAAATATTGTTTCAATTGTGATTTTTACATTGAATGTGACTTTATTTCTAAACCGATGTGCAAAAGCAGAACCTTCACCATCACCACTGGTTGTGATGGTCAAAACAAACTGTGAATTATAGAATATAAAGTTTTATTAAGTTTGGTCAACAATCAAACCTTTTGTATTATTAACAGAATATTTATCATCATCTAAAGAGAAAACATTCAGTGTGTTTGGGCTCATCATTTTATTGAATTACTGAAACACACATCTTCTTTAGTGAAATAAAAGGATTTGAACACACTTTTTTTTCCAAGTTAAATATTAATAAAACATTTATAAAATGTCTTTTATTCTCAGCTTTAACACTGAATCATTCTGCTCATCATCCTGTTTTTACCGTGGTGTGTTTCTGTCTCCCTTCCAGATTGAAGGATGTGATCACCGTTAGGCAGCAACTCTCCGATGTTGGAGGAACTCCAAACTTCAGTAGGATGTACTTGATGAATGTACCTCCTGTCGCAGCGACACAGACTGAGTGGAGAAGATGTGGTCCACCTGGAAGCTTCAGCCTTCCTTCTTTCAATGACTCTGAGTCAGAGCTGTCCACCAGACAAACACCTATCTCTGACAAGGTCCAGATGATCATAGAGAGCCTGAGGAGCAGCCAGTCCTCACTCGAGATGGGCGACAACATCCAAGGACAGGAATGTCGTACCCACATCTTCAAGCCCCCTGTAGGTTCTTCTAAAAGCTCCACAGAAAACCCAAAAACCCAGTTCCCTTCTACAAACCACCACAAGAGCAGTGGCTCAGACAGCGACGACTCTGTGGACAGAGGAATCGAAGAAGCAATACTCGAGTACCTGAAAGAGAAAGATGGTCACAAACACAAGCCTGAGCATGGGTCTGCTTTTCTCCAGACTTCACAAGGCCCGAGAAAAACCTGTCAGTTTCCAGATGTTTCCAAACACAGCTCCGACAGCAGCACGTCCCTGGTTTCCATGAGCCATTTCCCAGCAAGAGTCCAAGCTGAGGCTCCATCAGCAGCAGCTACTGGACCATTAAAGAAGTACATCAAAAACAAAGCTTCCAGAGATGAGAACGTTGATCTGAGTCAAAGTTTGGTCGGTTCAACGAGCTGCTCTGAACCCAAAACGATGAAGGAGGAGGAAGACTGTGGTGATTCCAGCAGTGATGACGGCATTGAGGAGGCTATCCAGAGATACCAGCTGGAGAAAAGGGAGCAGCTGAACAGGCAGGAAACCTTACGTTTGCATCTACTCCACCGTGAGTCAGACTCCTCCAGTGATGATGGAATCGAAGAGGCTATTCGCTCTTATCAGCTGGAGCAAGTTCAAGAGAAGAGTGTCCAAAAAACATCTCTGCACAAGCAAAGCCCCTCCATCAGGCCTGTAATGCACGCCACGAGTACGGAAAACAGAAAGAGACACAAACTGAAGAGGAAAAAGGTCCCAACAGAGAACCATCCTTCATCTGATGGCAAACCCACTTCCTCACATCCAGACTTCCTCAAACACAAAGGTCCTCCAGTCTCTGCTCCTCCCAAAGTTAATACAACTGCTGAGCTCATGTGCGCTGAAGCTATTCTGGACATTTCTAAAACAGTTCTGCCCGCCACCTTCCATCATGGGATGGGACTGAGCAGTCACAGTCCAGCTGACGCTCTCCTTCCGCCTTCTCCCCACACCCTGCCACAGGAAGACAGCAGCTCCGTTGACAGTGAGGATGGAATCGAGCAGGAAATCAGGAAATTCCTGGAGCAGAAGGCCCAAATGCACAAACAACCAGCAGACACTCAAGAACCAAAAGAAGTTTCTGTCCCGAAGAAACCACGAAAATTATCTTTAACACAGAGAAGAAGACAGCGGGAGGATAACCGTCGTGTCTCCAACATGTCTGGAACAGTAGAGACAGATAAACATTCTGAAGAGTCCACCTCTTCAGCAGTTCTCCAGAGAAGTCCAAGCAGAGCGACCACAGCGTCACACCAGGCGGACCAAAGTGAGGACAAAAGCAGCTCCCTGGACAGCGACGAAGACCTCGACACTGCAATCAAAGATCTGCTCAAGACAAAAAATAAGACGAAGAAAAAGATCAGGGATGTGAAGAGGAAGCCCAGTAAGCACAGCAGAGGTGAAGAACCAGTGTCAGGCAACACCGTTCCCATCAAAAAGTTCAGACTAGATCATGTTTCCAACTGTGGTGCTTTGAAAAGTTTCCACACCGATAAAGACGAGGACACACCGAGTATTAAGACCAGTTCACACCTGAAGCCAGGTGAGGACGGTGGAGACGGCCGGCCACTGTTCTCCGCTCCGATGGAAGACAGCAGCTCTGTGGACAGTGACGACGGCATCGAACAGGAGATCCAGAAGTTCCTGGCTGAAAAGGCCAAAGTTTCCCCTGCAGACAAACTGAAAGATGGACACGGGTGCAGTAATGGGACGGCCGTGGTCCAACACATGAAACCTGAAGACATCAAGAAGGAAGCTCAGCTGGCTGAGATCACTCCAGAACCAAAAGGTCTTCTGTCTGCATCTCCAAGTGGTCCAGCTGAAGACCAAACCCCACGCCGGCTCCTGTCACGTGTTTGTCCTGCCAGTCCACAGTCGTGTGTGTCCTCAGACCAGTCCTGCAGTCCCAGTCTCTTGGAACCAGCAGATGGGGCTGGGGCGGCCCAAAACCAGCAGAGGAGACCACACCCTGGTGGAGACCGTGTTGTGCCCCCTCCCTCTGAGAAACGTGGACCAGCTTTGAGTTCTGTCTCCGCTCAGTCCCAGGCAGAGTCCATCAAATGGCGCCAGAGTCTGGGTCTCCCCCCATTTTCGGACAAAAGGGCCCCCACCCGGACTAAGTTTCACATCACCTCTTCAGAAAATAAAGAGACCACCACACAGACCCCTTCATACCAGAACATGGACCTCAAAGTGCAGACTCTGGCCAATGCTTGGTTTTCTTCAAGGACCATCCCAGCTTCATTCTCCTGTTCCTCAGAGACGCCTGTGAACGCCCCCGTCAGAGCCCCGGTGGTGAAGTTCTGCTCTGCTGTCCGGCAGAACCCACTCAGGACCTTTCCTCTGAGCCTTAGAGACGGACACAGCTCCCAGTTCTCCTTAGGGGAGGACAGAGCCAGCATGGTCCATGTGCCCAAAGACAAGACTGTGTTTGTAGAACTGGAGTCCAACAGGACCAACCATGTCCAGGTCCAGAGCAGGACCAACCAGGTCCAGAACAGGACTAACCAGGTCCAGGTCCAGAGCAGTGACATGAGTGAAGGGAAAGAGAGGGGCACAAGTGATGAAGAGGTGCAAGAAGACAGACAGGATGAAGAGTTTGTAGATGAGTCAGAGTGTGGGTCAGACAGCAGAACCCAACCAGAACAGAAGCAGGGCTTTTCCAATGTGTAAGTATTTGATTTATTGGTGGTTCTGTTCACGTTTTGATTGCATTCTTCTGAGTAATGAAGTCTTTCAGTCGTTTAAAGGTGGGGTGACATCACCTTACAAATTTGCCTAAAATGATAGAAGATGTATATCTTGTATCATTCAACTGTTAGTTTTTGCAAACAAAAAGATAAATTAATGAAAATTCCTTTCAAATTGAGTTTAAAATTAAAAACCGAGTTTCTCTCTGAAAATTCCGACTACAAGCGAATGCAACATTTGTGACGTAGGAAGCAGGACCTTCAGTCTGCGTCTGCCATTAACGCATATTCATTCTCATCCAGATCGCCTTTTTTTTTGTATAACTTGAAAAATGCCGGTTGTGTTGCATTTGGGTGTTCTAATATCATCAGTGAACAAGTGAGCCTTTTCACTTTCCCAAAAGATGAAAGACTTCGTCAAAAATGGAATAAATAAAGCTGCCCCCCCTCGGACTGAGCTCCCTGCTTCCTGAACAGGTAAGAGTCAAATACATACGGTGCAGACCTAAATTAGAACCTGCTGTTTCTGCTCATCTAACTTCCTGCTTCCAAAACTGAAGACAAATAGCTCAAATCTTAACTTAGATTGATAATTTTGTTGTTTTATTTCTTGTTCACCATGAATATTTATATGGGGCGTTCTAAAGACTTCTCCTCGCAATGTCACATATGTTGCATTCGTGTGTAGTCGGAATTTTCAGAGAGAAACTCGGTTTTTAATTTTAAACTCACTTTGAAAGGAATTTTCATTAATTTATCTTTTTGTTTGCAAAAACGAACATAGTTGAATGATACAAGATATACAGCTTCTATCATTTTATGCAAATTTGTAAGATGATGTCACCCCACCTTTAAAGGTTCTGAAGGAAAACTACACATTTAGTGTCAAACTCTGCAGCTGCATCTTGACTTTTTTAAACGTAAAAAAAAAAAAAAACATTAAAGGAAAGGGAGTTCTGACAGAAAATATATTTTTTATCATAAAACTAACGTCATAATGAGCTCAAATGCTGGATTGTTTTTAGTGAACCAGTAAAAAAAAAAAAGGTTAAATCATGTCATCTGGACCACCAGTAAAGAATGTTAATGGAACCAAACCTTTAGAGTAAAATACAACTCTTACAACAAGCTGCAGCTGAAGATGAACACGGTTTCAAATGAGCAATTTCAACTTTAAAGGTGGGGTGACATGATTTTTTTTACTATGCATAAAATTGCTCAAAATATATATATTTTATCTTTTAAATACGTTCGTTTTTGCAAACAAAATGATAAATCACTTTAATTTTGCTTTAAAAGTGATTTTGAACTTCAAGCCGTGTTTAATCATGGGAAATCCGATTACACACGAACGCACCATCTGTGACGTAGTGTGAGGCAGAGCTCTGGGCTTGTCACAGTGCGCGGGTGTGAGCAGCTCCACATGAAGGTCAGTCTGATACAGCATCAGACCTAAATTAGATCCTGTTGTTTCTTGTTCCATCACCCAAACTATTTTCTGCTTCCCAAAATGAAGACAAATAGCTCAAATCTTCACATAGATTGATAAATTCATCTGGTTTTAAATTGTCCGCTATTAAAGAGACCAGAGCCCTCTGCCTCTCACTACGTCACAGATGGTGCGTTCGTGTGTAATCGGATTTCCCATGATTAAACACGGCTTGAAGTTCAAAATCACTTTTAAAGCAAAATTAAAGTGATTTATCATTTTGTTTGCAAAAACGAACATATTTAAATGATAAAATATATATATTTTGAGCAATTTTATGAATAGTAAAAAAATCATGTCAGTGGACCTTTAAATAAAAATAAAAAAAACATTTTCTTTTTCAAGTGCTTTCAGTAAAACAACTGGAAGATTTTTGGGGGTAAAAAGAAACGTGTCCGTTTGATTTAGGTAGTAAACTACAACTTTCTCTGTTCTGTAAAGAGAACCCACTTCTTTTGTTCTTGAGTTAAAGCAGTTAAATGTAAATGTAAATGTCACATTTTTGTCATCTGTGAATGTTTCCCATACTTGACAGACGAAATTGGCCTCTGCATTTAACCCAACCACCACCAGGTGGTGCAGTGAGCAGCCGTAGTCAGCGCCTGGGGAGCTGGGGAGAATATATGTGCACTCATAGACACCCCAAGGTGTGCCGTGGCCGGGGTTCGAACCTGGGTCCTTCGGATCCCAAGTCTGATTCCCTAGCCACTACACCTAATGAGCTGATCCATCCAATAATAAGCAGCTGAGTGAAACGCAGCTCCACATTCTGACCTCCTGAACTGATGAGACTGTGTCCAAACTGAGAGATGAACTGCACGTCTGAGGATGTGAAGTCTTCCAGTTTTATCTGAAACTTCTGCGTTTGCTTTGATTTCAGCCTTCCTCAGACTCTCCCGTCTCTACACTTGTACTTGAGTCTGTGTGAGGTTCATGTCATCATGAAGATTCTCGTTGATCCGTCTCCCATTTTGTTTTTGACACAAGTAGCTGCTTTCTTCACTCGTGTCTCTGCACACAGCAGGGACGTTCAAACATCACTTATTTATTTACAAAGTTGATTTTATGGATTGAAGTCATGGGTTAGTTTAGTTGATGATAAACGCTACTAACAAGGACTTTGAGTGGAGACAAAAAAGTTCTGTGTTCCAGAGTTTTCTAAAACTTTCTCTTCTTGTCTTAATGATTATTGCGTTCATTTCTTTGTTTTTGTGACTAAAGACTATTTATTTTTGTTTAATAAAAAAAAATCACTGAACATGCTGCACATTGAATTATTTTATTTTTATTTTAATATTTTTTTCTTGTATTCATTAAAAAAACATTGCTGTATGTTTTCAGTGTGAAATAAAGAGTGGCGTCTGAGCAACTAGTGTCTTCTCATTTATAATGCATGATTAATGAAACTACAATAAATGACATATTGGTGTTGAGGTTAAATCACAACCATCTGCCTCCTTCAGGTCTTTGTGCAGATCCATTGATCCAGGGATCACCTTCAGTCCATGCATAGCTCTGAGCTCAGAGGAGAGAAGCACCATGTTCAACAGGGCCTACCAGCTGAAGAAGTTCAATAAGGTACAAGTCTCCAGGTTTAGTGTTGATGGTTTGAGTTATGCAGAACGTATGAAAATGTGTTCTGTAACCACGTCTCCAGATGTGCCCTTCTCTCAGAGACGTTTCTGAGCAGGGCAGGACCTTGCTGTGTGTCAAAAAGAAGCTTCAGTTTGATCCTGTCAGCAGGTATGGAGGTGAACAGATTCACTTAACCCAGTGAAAAGAAATGTAACATGACTTTGAACAGTTTTTCCTCTTTTACAGGATGGAAGCACGCATCTAGAGTTGCATGACAACATTGTCCAGGCAAGAGTGTGTTTCATGTAATTCTGTGCTGTTTAGAAATTGTTTTACTTTTTTTTTTTTTACTTAAATGAAGTTTGTTGATACCTTTTTTTTACTTAAATGAAGTTTGTTGCAAGTTTTGATGACAGAAATACCTTTTTTTTTATATATATACTGTATACAGTATATCTGCTTCTCAGCTAAACTGGTTTTTGAAAAACATAGTTTAAGGTGTAGGTTCTAATACATACAGTGAAAGGAAAATTAAAATGTTGGTTGTTATTTTGTTGTTTGTTTGGCCAGTAATGGGCTTGTATTATTGGTAAGTTTCAGTTTTACCAGAGTTCTGTCTTTGTTTTTTTTTCTGGATGATCTACAAGTCACAAATAAAAATAAAAATTTTGGATGCAGTGTTTAGTTGGAGTATTCATTTATTTTCATTTTAATAATTTGTTGCTAAATAAAAATGTAATGATGACATTTCGGGTTTCAATAAAGTTGTGAATTAAAAACAAGTGCGACATTCTGGGTCTTGTAGTTTGCAGCTGAAAATTAGTCGCGACACAACGTTTTACGGCTTCAGTTCCATTTACGACTTACAATGAATTCATCAGCACGCATGCGCAGTTTGCTGACCTCTAGCTTCGGGAGCATGGCGGCTCGGACGCTTTTTAAAGGTATGAAATAAATTGCGTAGTAGTTCGAATAAATCTTCATGTTTTTGTCAGTGTAATGTCTTCTTTTAAACTTGTAGTTGTTACTTTAAAACTGACCCGGTCGCTAACAATAAACCATGTTCAGCTAATGGCGCTGCTAAAGCTAACTGTTGTGTACGTTCAGGTGTTCGTGGGTTCCGACCCACGCTGAGTGGACAGCGCTGTGTCACTGCAGCGGCCGCCAGACCCGCTCGGACCCAAACAGACGACGCTAGTGGTGAGTCTTATTATCCTGCATGTTTCATGATGTGGTCGCTTCATGTCAGTGAATGTTCTCATCTCCTCCATCCAGACAAGATCTTCAAGCTGCCGCTGGAGAAAACAGATTTCTTCCGGGTGTCGGAGCTCTTCTCTCTGAAGGATCTGTTCGATGCCAGAGTCCACCTGGGTCACAAAACCACCTGCAGGCACAGGTCGGTTCCAGAGGGGAAAATTGATTTTAACATTTGCATCATGTTAGTTATGTTGAAAGTTGTTTCTCCAGTGAGTTAACCTACAGAAGGTTTTTGCATCACAGATGTTGTTAAAGAGTTTTACAAATATCACAGTAAAGTGTTAGGAGTGATTTGAAGGGTGGCAGGAAAGGATTAAACAGAGTGGTGAGACCAGCTGTGTTGTATGGACTACATGGACAAAAGGACAGGAGAAAGAACTGGAAGTAGCAGAAATGAAGATGCTGAGGTTCTCCTTAGGAGTGACAAGGATGGATAAGATCAGGAATGAGATCATCAGAGGTACAGCACATGTTGAACAACTGGGAGATAAAGTTAGGGAGGCCAGACTTTGGACATGTCCAGAGGAGGGACAGTGGGTACTGTATATTGGTAGAAGGATATTAGAAGTGCAGCTGCCAGGACAAAGACAAGAGGAGACAAAGAGGAGATACTGTATATGGATGCAGTCAGAGAGGACATGGAGGTAGTTGGAGTGAGGACAGATTGACAACGACTGGCTGTGGTGACATCTGAAGAGGGAACAGCTGAAAGAAGAGGAAAACAAATATTAGGACTTGATTGATTATTAGAGATGCTACACCAATTCTGTTTTTCACTTTTATCTGAACAGAATAATGTGACAGGTTCTACTTTTTACAAGCCCATTGGCAGGTGTGTGTGTAGTGTCAGGTAGTCTTCGTCCATCTCTACATCTTCTAGTTCATACTCTCTCTGTCCCACTCATAACTTCTGATCCGCTCAAGATAATTGAACAAGTTGTCGACCTCTGAGTCATTCTGTCTGTTGTCTCGTTGTGTTTTGGGAACTTTCTTAACGGTACTGTTCCTTCCAGGCTGATGGAGCCGTACGTGTACGGCAGCCGTTTGGACCATGACATCATAGATCTGGATCAAACTGTGGAGCACCTTCAGCTGGCTCTGAACTTCACGGCCCACATTGCTTATCGTGGAGGTATCATACTCTTCATCAGCCGCTGCCGTCACTTTTGCCACCTCACAGAGACGACTGCCAAGGACTGCGGGGAGTACGCTAACACGCGGTACTGGCAGGGGGGCATCCTGACCAACGCCAACGTCCAGTTAGGCCAAGGGGTCCGCCTGCCTGACCTCATCATCTTCCTGTCCACTCTTAACAACGTCTTCCAGCAGCACGTGGCTATCAGAGAAGCAGCTAAGATGAACATCCCCACAGTCGGCGTGGTGGACACCAACTGCAACCCCAGCTTGGTGACGTACCCTGTGCCGGGGAACGATGACACCCCCGTCACCATGGAGCTGTACTGTCGCTTGTTCAAGATGACCATCAACCGCGCCAAAGACAAAAGGAAACAGATGGAGCTCCTTTACAGCTTGTCGGCTCCGTCTGAGTCCCAGTGAGCTGGAATCTGTTCTTTAAAACCTGAAACTCTGCGTCACGTCGTCCTCCATCCTCTCTCAGAACCAGTCTGATCTGTCAGAACCAGTCTGATCTGTGGAGTTCAGACTGGGGACAAATCTCACATGGATTTAAAGCCTTGTTTTAAAAGACAACTTAGAGTTCATGTTTCTCTAAATAAAATGTGCTGGGAGGAAATTCTGTATAAAATGTAACTCTTTACATTATGTCGAGTTTTTTTTTTCTCTCCCTCTGTCTTCTCATAAAACGCATCAAAACTGCTCCTAAACATTTTTACTGCCGTTAATTGATCAGCGTTCAACAGAGAAAATAAGTCTTGTTTAAATGGATGCTTTAAGTAACATTAGAACTGATTTCAACCAAAACTTTTTTTATTCAAACAGTCAACTGAAATATTACATTTAAGGTTTTAATCAACATTAACATGAGAACTGTAGAGATTGTATTTTCTTTGTAATTTCAGGGTGAAGACTGTTGCTAAAAGCTGAAATGAAAAGAAGAGCTAAAGAGAACTACAGTTTAAAGTAGCCAAATTACTAAGTATTTTCAATCCTTTTGGTATTGAAAAAAAGTGTGTAAAATAACAGAATCATGGCTAAAAGTAGCAAAAGTCTAGCTACAAGTAGCAGACATCTAAAAGTCATGAGTAGTGCAAGAAGACAACACCGGTTTAAGAATTGAAAAAAACATTTCCAAAAGAACTGAAGGAAACGTAATTCTGTGAGAAAGTATTTAATAAAGGTAAATCTAAAAACAATCTAAAAGTTATAAAACACAATTGGCACTTATCTGAATGAGCTAAAAGTTTTAACATGAAAGTAAATCTGCACAAAGTGCAGAATTGCAAACGAAGTACAAAAAACAAAAAAGTTAATTCTCAATAGTCCAGGTATCAACATGAGAATGAGCGGATACAAAAAACAAAGTTTTTCACCTGATTCAGCATTGCTTAACTGTTGAATCAGCATGAATGAAACTTCATGTGTACTGGTCCCTTGAATAGCAACTGATTTAAAGGCAGTTTGTCAAACATTGTACTCTTTTTTATTTTATTATTATTATTACTTCCTTTCCCACTGACCAGTGATGAGATAAATTAATTATACGCGTAAATAAATTTTAATGTCAGAATTTTCACCTACACAATGAATACAAATGTTAATAATTAAACTATGCTAATTAGAATCAAGTGAATAGTACAACTTTTTTTTTCTTTTGGCTGTTTAAAGTTATTTATTTACAAAGGAACATTTTGTTTGTATTTTTCACTTCTCTTTTCATCCTGATGCTTGTCCTGTTTTAACATGATAGTGATCCACTTTGGCCGTCTCAGACGAGCTTTAACTCATCAACCTGTCAGAACTGAACTGTTGAATTTCTCCTAACTGGACTCACTCAAAAGCTATCTACAACAGGTGAGATACTGATTACATACACACATATACAGTGTATCACAAAAGTGAGTACACCCCTCGCATTCCTGCAGATATTTAAGAATT
>JBBPBX010093603.1:0-13524 GCA_038048925.1 Garcialebias charrua
AATTCATTACTGACCAACATTTCAGACACTAAGATACACCCTATTGCTGTCAGCGATCATGCACCAGTTACTCTAAATTTAGATTATAAAAAAGAAACTAGAAAAAATATAAATTGGAGATTAAATACATCACTGCTTCAAGAAGAAGAATTTTTGCAATATTTTAAAACAGAATGGGCATCATATTTAGAGTTTAATGATTTGCCAGGAACATCAGCATGTACACTTTGGGAGGCTGGGAAAACAGTTATGAGAGGTAAAATAATATCCTATTCAACAAATAAAAAGAAAAAAGAAAATAAACGTATTGAGGAATTAGAGAAATCAATCAAATTATTAGAAGGTTTACAAGGAGAGGAAACACAGCAAAAGCTACGCAAATTAAAATTACAACTAAATGAATTTATTGATAAGAAAAATAAATTTTTGATACAAAGACTTAGATTAGATAATTTTGAATACGGTAACAAATCAGGGAGCTTTTTAGCTAATCAACTCAAAATAAATAAAGAAAAAACATCAATATATGGTATTAAAGATAAACATGGAAATATAATTCATGATGAGGGAAAAGTAAACGATGTTTTTAAAGATTTCTATAAAACTCTATACACTCCACAAATAAATCCATCTAATGTGGATATTAATGAATTCTTAGAGAGAGTAACACTTCCAAAACTAGATGTTAGTCAATCAACAAAACTAGACTCACCATTAACATCAGATGAGCTCCATGAAGCAATTAAAAGCATGCCTAATAAGAAATCTCCAGGTCCTGATGGATATCCAGTAGAATTCTATAAAAAATTCTGGGATATACTGGAACCCATATTTTATAGAGTGCTACTTGAGTCAGAAGAAAATGGCAGGCTACCAACACATATGAATTCAGCCAACATTAGTCTCTTATTAAAACCAGGCAAAGATCCAGTATTACCTACCAGTTATCGTCCAATCTCTCTTATTAATGTTGATGTTAAAATAATTTGTAAAGTCTTATCTAAAAGACTAGAGAAGATAACTCCTGTTATTATACATCCAGACCAAACCGGATTTATAAAAGGAAGACACTCAAACACAAATACACGAAGATTATATAATGTAATAGAATATTCGTATTTTAAAAATATTGAAACAGCTATTTTTTCTTTAGATGCTGAAAAAGCATTCGATAGAGTAAATTGGAATTTCTTATTTGCTACCTTAAATAAATTTGGATTTGGGAATTACTTCATTAACTGGTTAAAAATATTATATAGTTCACCAACAGCGTGCGTCAGGACAAATAATCAATTATCTTCAAGCTTCTGTTTACAGAGGGGCACCAGGCAAGGTTGCCCACTTTCACCAGCATTATTTGCTATTTTTATTGAACCCTTAGCAGCAGCAATAAGGCAAAGTGTTGATATTAAAGGCATAAAGGGTAGAAACATAGAACATAAAATTAGTCTTTATGCTGACGATGTTTTGCTTTTTCTTGAGAACTCAGGAAACTCAATATCAAATGTTATAAAATTAATAAACTCATTTTCAAAAGTTTCTGATTATTCTATAAACTGGACAAAATCTACAGTTCTTCCAATAAATTGCATGTTTAATAATTCTCTTAATGAAAGACTACAATCAGGTAACATTAAATATTTAGGTGTTAATATCTCTCCTAAATTGGAGGATTTAATAAAATTAAATCATATCCCACTATTAAAGAAAATTGAAGACGATCTTACTAGATGGAGATCTCTACCCATATCACTTATGGGAAGAGTTGCCTCAGTAAAAATGATGGTGCTGCCGAGAATAAATTATTTATTCTCAATGATTCCAAATAAACCTTCAACTGAATGGTTTAAGTCCCTGGACTCTTCTATATCTAAATTCCTTTGGAAAAATAAAACTCCACGTATTAGTTTAAAAACATTACAGAAATCTAAAGATACCGGAGGATTAGAACTTCCAAACTTTTATTACTACTATTTAGCCAACAGGTTACAATATATATCAAAGTGGTTAAAACCGAACGCACTAGATGAAACTTGGATAGATATAGAACAAACTTTATGTAATAATATTAGGATTTCAGATCTACCATTTATCAGTACAGATTTAAAAAGACATGTCTGCTTTAAGAGCATCAATATTTGCTCATCTCTGACAGCATGGTGGGAGTATCTGAAAATGACAAAGTCTTCACTACTCCCATGCAGACATACACCTCTCTGGAACAATCCTGACATTCAACAAGAAAATAGTATGTTAAATTTCTCAGGTTGGAGAATGAAAGGTATTGAATGTCTGGATCACATATTTGAGGGTATAGACTTTATTCCATTTAATAAATTAATAATACAATATGGCATTGATAATAAATATTTCCTACAATACCAACAAATTAAGTCAATTGTAAAAAAGAAATTTAAGCTTAATAAAACAGTGTTGGAAACACCAACATGTGTGTTAGAGTTTATTAATTTTCAACCACCCAAATTATTATCTAAAATATACAAAAAATTGTCTAGAATCGATGACTCGATAGCACTACCTGTTGAAAAATGGGAGTCAGATTTATCAATCAACTTTGAACAAAAAATTTGGTCTCAAGTATGTTCAAATACTTTTAAATTGACTAGAATCTCCAATTTACAATTAATACAATATAAGGTTCTCTATAGAGTACATTATACAGGTCAGCGAATGTTTAAAATGGGCTTTATACCATCTAACAAGTGCTCACAGTGCATAAGTAATACACCTGATGATTATATTCACGCGCTCTGGTTCTGTCCACCCGTTCAGAGGTTCTGGGTACAGGTATGTGAAGACTTGTCTAAATGTTTGAAATTTAATATCCCACTCTCTCCATCTGTTTGCTTATTGGGTATCTTTGAAGATGTTATACTAGAAAAAAATACATCCTATATGCTTTTCACTGCCTTATGCATCGCAAAGAAAACCATACTCGTAAATTGGAAAAATAAAAATAATCTTAGCATTAATCAGTATAAAAATCTTCTGTTAGATCATATTAGTCTTGAAACAGCATCTGCCGACACATTGGATCAATCTATTTGGCACTCTTTGATCGGTTCCGTTACGTAGTGAGGGTGGGGGGTCTGGGATGTGGCCTTGTGGGGCATTGGGGCTGGGGGGGGAGGTTGGGGTTTGGGGCGCCGGGGGGTTGGGGCTGCTTGGGCGGGGAGGACCCTGTCTTCGACCTGGGGAGGACCGGGGGGGTTCTGGGGGATATCTGCTAGGGGCGGCATGCGGGCCCTCGGGTGGTCGGTGGCGGCAGTCATGGGTCGCCGGTCGGTGACCCGGCTGTGCTGGGGTGGTTTCGGGGCGGGTGCCGGGGGCTTGGGACTCTGGGGACGTGTCGTCCCCGGGCTTGGGCCTGGTGGGGATCGGGGATCGTGGGCTCTGGTGGGCGGGTCGCCGGGCATGGGCTGACTGGCGCTCTGGTGCCCGGCTCTGGCCGGGGGCCCTCGGCTCGCTGGTGGGTTGGGGGTTCATATGCTGGGGGGTGGGTGTCTGGGGGCGTGACTGGTGGCCGATGGGAGGGGGCGGGCAAACCCAGCCTGGGTGTCTAATGTGTAGTAATATAGGATGAGGGGTCAGTTTACTGACTTACCTATATTTTAGATGTATAAATTGGCAGGGTTTAGACTGACACAAAAATACATCATTAATTAAACGAGTTCTCTCTTTTTCAGCTTAATACCAATAATTCTATACCTTGACCAGATGTAATTCACAGGAAACGTTAAACTTATGTTGGCACAGCAGGACTGGACCATTTATTTAACATAATTGTAAATTACATCACACATTTGTACATGATTGGTTGATTATTTTTCCTATAATTAACTTCAGCACAGATGAAATATAGGAACAACAGAACAGTGAAGGATGATATTTTACTCATTTCTGTAGGTACATTAACTTAGTTTCTGGCTTAGGAAGATAAAGGTTTAGGAGGAGAAAATGGAGGAAGAAAAGTTAAGAGTCAGGGAGTTATCTTGATGTGTTTAACCAGAAGCATGGCAGCTCTCCGGCTGAACTCGGCTACACGTTGGTACCCTTGGCAAAGCATTTGACGACTTGTTACCTCGTGAAGATGGTCAGTCTCCCTCGGTCCAGTTTGGTCAGTTCGTTTACCATTCTCAGCGTCTCCAGACGTGCGCCTTGACTCGAACCGAAAGTAACGGCAGCTCCTGGTGTTGTTTTCAAGATAAGACGTTCCTTAAAGGAATGTCAATAAAAGAGAGCTTTTCAGCTGTTGAAGATGGCTTATAACTTGGCAAGTTATAAGCCTTTAACTGAATGACATGGTCATTAGCGTGTTGACCAGACGATCATCAGTTCTTTGGGGAACCTCATAGCTCGAGGTCCTCAGCAAACTCCGTCAGTTCCAGCAAAAGCTTAGAACTTTAAGGAAGGATCTGTGATCAGTGACTTGTTCTTCTTCTCTGATTGGTCCAAACAAACCAGTAGATGAAGGTCACTCGGATAGGAGAAGATCAGTTTTTAGAACAGAGAAGAAGTTGTTTAGAATGAAGACAGAGAAACAGATTAGACTGGAGCCAGCTTCATAAAACAACTGATTAAAACTGTGTTCTAACTTCTAACAAAACTGATCGAGTTCAGTCTGACATATTAATTCACTTTCACCGTTTGATTCATCATATGAAGAAGTGATCATTATTTTGAAATAACATTGGATTTCCAACTTGAATTAAACAGTTTGAATTAAACAGTCTTTGACTTAACAAACATTGAATTCAATAATGCTTATACAAGTAACACAAGGTTATTCATTAACACAAAAATAGAGGAATAAGAGAGTCTCTTATGACTTATTGTGTTTTGATTCAAAATAATGTAATAAAATAGTGTTAATGTCTTTTTTCTGAGAGTATCAGTGAAAAGGTGTCACTGGGACAGTTCAAGTATCAGAGCGGGCATGGTCATGCCCACTACAAATGTGTTATGTGATGTGAAAGTTGTTAATATGAAGGGTGGGTGTAGTATTTCTTCTGGGGTGGGGATTGAGTGGATGTCCTTGATGATGGTCTTGGACTATGCTTGGCCGGTGTGCAGGCCCTGGTTGGGGCCTGTTCTTGGTGCTTCCTGGCTCTGTCGGCGGTTGGGCGGGCGCTCTTGGCCGTGTCGTCCATGTGGGATTTTGTGTCCTCTAGGGCGGCGGGCTGACTGCGGTTCGCAGGGGTCACGGCGGCCCTGGTGGGTGTGGGCTGTTGGTTCTGCTGTTGGCTGCCCTCGGGGCCGTGTCCCTCTCTGGTCTTGGCTCAATGGCCTGGCGGTCGGAGAGGTGTTTCTTTTTCCTCGCTCCTTGGGTGGACCTTGGCGAGCTGGGGGGGTACGCAGGGTCAGCGGGGGAGCTGACTCGCTGTGGGAGCACTGTTCCTGCAGATATTTTTCTCCCCATCCCTCAACACGCACCTCCGCCCTCTTCATCTTAAATTAATACATGTAGGGAATTTGAGTCTCGGGTGTGCTGCAATGGTTCTACATCTCTGTTGTTCAGAACACCTGGGACTCAATTTTATATACACTTTAGACATTCATTCATAAACTTCTTCATAAAAGTCACATATAGGGAATGGAGTGAGCACATTGTTATGGGTGGCGGGATGGCATCACTCTCACCCCATGCCTGTGCTCACTCAACATTATGCATTTAGACAATTAGGGCTTGGGTTAGAGTTGGAGTGGAGGGGAAACTGGTACAATGCCAGCCTTTGCTCCTTCTCTTTCCTTTTTAAGTACACTTTAGAACAACACTCACCAACAATACATTTGGGGACGGGGGTGTGTGTGTCGGGGTCTTGATTTGTTAATTTCAATTTTATTTATTTATGTATTTATTTATATATATATATTATTTATTTATTTTTCTCTTACCCCCCTGGTTGCCTGGCGGACATTCTGGGGGTGGGCCGTCAGGGGTTGTGCTGGGGTGTGGGGGGGTTCGGGGCCTGCGGGTTTGCCGTGGGCGGGACTGGCAGTGCGCTCCCCCTGGGGCTGCTTGGGCTCGAGTGTCCTGCCCTGTCCTGCCGGCGGGGCGCGGGGTGGGCCGGATCTTGGATGTCTGCTACTCTCCACCCCAGAATGAATGGGCCTACCTCCTGGGTTTGGATGTGGGCTGCCCCATGTAGGGAGCAGGTACATGTCTTGGACCTGGGGGGTATAGAGTGTGCTTCGGGATTATGATTGGAGCGTGTCGTTATTGTTTGTCTTTCTATGACTGAGGGTGAGGATGAGGGTGGGTCTAAATGAGTGTGTCTGTGTATGAATGTTTAAGTGTCAGGCTGGGACTTGGACTGCCCCCTCTCTGATACTTCTAAGGCTACCTAGTGTCGCGCTCCTGCCACGTGGCCCCCTGGTGGGTGTTCCTCTGCCTGCGGGCGTGCTTGGGACCCTCACTATCTGGGGCTGGGCGCTTGGGCGTTGGTCGGCTCGGCCTGGTGGCTGCCTGGCGGGGCTCGGGTCCTCTGGTCCTGTCGGGTCTGGGCCTGAGGGGTGGGCGTCCCCGGTGCCCGAGCGTCGGTGTCCGGCCTTGGGGCTACGTCGGTGCGGCGGGCTCTGGCGGGGGCCTGTGCATTTGTCGCTGTTGACCCCGGGGGGTCATTGTGTGTGGTCCCTGGTGGGGTTCGTCCGGTTCTTCCCCTTGGTCGGATCTGGGGAGTGGACGAGTGGCTCGTCCTGTTCGGGTGGTCCTGGGGACTCTGGGCTCGGGGTCCTTCCTGGGGTCTTGGGCTTTGATCGCCCTTTCGTCTGTCTCGGGCTTTGGGGGGACAGATCTCTGATGCTTCACAATCGCTACTAAATGTTCTATTGGAGGAACCTTATTCACTTATGCATGCTCACAACCACACACAAATGGATGCAGGGATGTATATGTAGATATATGTAGATGGGTATATAAATGAATATAAATATATATGTATGTATACTGTATATATATTTGTAGGTATGGGTATGTTTATATATAGAAATCTAATGCAAGGTCATGAATATTATCAGTCTTTATGCTTGTATGTTTCGTTGCTGTGTTCTGTCATGTGCTTTGCAGGATTGTGGACGGAGGTTTGGTGTGTTTGCCTTGTGCTCTTTTTGTGGATAATTGTTGTTTTGTTGTCTCACTTTCTCTTTTCTTTCTTTCTCTCTATTTAAAAAAAAAAAATAAAAAAAAATACATATTGGAGTGAGAGGATGGCTATAAGGTGTGAAGGGAGGCCATCTATAAATGGAAAAAAAAAAAAAGAAAAAAAAAAAAAAAGGAAACTAGGACCAACTTCTACTCTTCTCGTCTCCGGACATGGCTCCCGAGAAGGGAAAGCGGAGGACAAAGAAGAAGAAAACTAGGATGACGAGTCCTCGCTCGCGCCTATGCCCCAGCAGATGCGGCTACTCCCTCTCGGCGACGGACACCCACGAGGCCTGTCCTGTCTGCCTAGGGATCCTGCATGCGAGGAAAGCGCTGGAATCCCCCGACTCCTGCCCCCACTGTCATCGAATGACTCCACAGTGAGGAAACGCCGCACGGACACGTTGGCCAAATCTATGGCAAGGACCACGGCGATGAAGGTCGCACGTCGCACTAACCTGCTTGCTCCCAAACCGGAGCCCGAAAACGTGGACTTGGAGTGCAGAGGCCGAGTCGGAGAGGACAATGCGTCGGACTCCTCACTTGCCATCGAAGACTCGATGCCAGAAGTGTCCGACATAGACGCCGAATACGGTGACAAGGGAGAAACTGTTCATTCCTCCCAGAACCTGGCGCAGAACCTTTCGGAACGGGCTTGTCGGTACCTGCTCTGTTCGACCTGTGCCATAGGGCCGCTGATGCCCTGCAGGTCACGTGGCCAGACCCCACGCCTCGCCAACAGGATACGAGGCTGGCGGGAAGCTACTTCTACGCGAAGCAACCGTCAACGTCGCAAAAAATGCCAATTTTTCCGGACTTTCTCATGGAACTCAAACGCTCCTGTGCGGAACCCAGGGCTCCCATCATGTTGCCATTGTCCCGACTCTTGGATGTCACGGGAATGGAGGCTCTGGGCCTTGCCAGCGCACCCTTGATAGAGGAGTCTCTGGCGGCTCACATGGCTCCCACAGCCACGGGGATAAAACCAGCGCTACCCAGCAGAGACTGCCGAGCTTCGGAGAAACAACTCGAGAAGTGCTACAAGGCCCAAGGCCTCGCGGCTCGCGCAATGAATGCGTCCAGCATGGGGCAGGCGTACCTGGCAGAAAAACTACAGGATATCCAGGTAACAAAAGACGAACAGGCCGCAACCGAGGCCATAGAGGAGGCCCGCCGTGCCTCTGACCTCGTGCTCAGCATGATGGGGACAGTAGCTATTTCCCAGGGCAAAGAAATGGCAGAATTTCTTGTAGCCCAGCGCCATCTTTGGCTAACATTGTCGGACCTCCCGGAGAACCAGAGGTCCACTTTCCTACAGCACCCAATCGAGTCGACGGGACTCTTTAGGGAAGCCCTGGAACGTGTCCAGGCAAGGCTGGAACAAAGACGCAAACAAGCGGAAGCCCTCCGCGAGGGTTTGCCAAGGAAAAGATTCGCCCCACCAAAGGAAAACACACGTGGTCTTCCACGAAAGAGACCCGCTGGGGACTGTGAGGCTTCTTAGTACTGTCCGAGTGCTGCTTTGACCTCCTCCTACGGAAACCAGTTTCGGACCTGATGAGCCAGGACAAACTGATAATTTTACAGGTTTGCTCGCCCACGAGGTACGAGAACCTAACTTTCTGATCCCAGTCTCTGCTCGTAAAAAACTACGAGGAGCTGGTGACATGTGTGCGCGCACCAAACATGACTCGCCTGTTGTATATGTAAACAAAACAGACACTGTTTCAAACATGTACAAAAATAAAAGTACCAAAGCACAGACGGCCCTGGTTCTTGACTCGAGTCCCATTTTTATAAAACCCAGACCGCATGGTCAAACTATGAACCACAGCAAGATACACGAGATCCACCAGAGAAGGCCTGATCTCGCGATATCTTCTGTTGGGCCGAGTAGCCTGCTCGAAAAAGCATGAGAGGGGTCAAAGGTCACCCCTTCAGCACTGAAACACGAGGAGCAACAATTCAACATGCCATCCAGGCTCACCGCGCATGCGCAAGCTTGGGAGGCGTGCCTACCAAATGATTGGGTCATGACAACAATACGTCACGGGCTCAAGTTACAGTTCTCAAAGAGACCACCCCGTTTCTCAGGGGTGTTGCAATCTAAGATCAATCCTGCACACGCGCACGTGCTAAGGGAGGAAGCTTCAACGATGCTGAAAAAGGGGGTGATTAGTTTGGTCTCAGGACGCAAACTACGCTCCGGACTCTACAGCAAGTACTTCCTGGTGCCCAAAAAGGACCGTTCCTTGAGACCGATTCTGGATCTCAGGACTCTCAATAAAAGAATTAGAACTTTCAAGTTCAAGATGCTTACATTGCGACAAGTTCTCCAGTCTGTGAGACCAGGAGACTACGTATGTACAATGGATTTGAAAGATGCCTATTTCCATAAAGGCGTGTGAAAGAGACATAGAAAGTTCCTCTGTTTTGCGTTAGAAGGAAATGCTTATGAATTCAAAGCCTTACCCTTCGGTTTAAAGACTGCTCCGCGTACATTTACTAAATGTCTGGATGCAGCCCTGACCCCTCTTAGGAATCAAGGACTCAGGGTCTTGAATTACTTGGACGACCTGCTAATTCTGGTTGGAAGCAGAAGGCAGGCGCTGTTACACTCCCTTAAGGTGATCTCTCACCTGGAGTCTCTCGGTTTTGTCATAAACCTACAGAAAAGTGATCTGACTACGTCATGGGTTACCGTATTTCTGGGTGTACAGATTGACATTGTCCAATACAGAGCATGACTCTCGAAGGAAAGAGTTTCCTCCATTCGCCATTGCCTGGGAAAATTTAAACTGGACCAATGGGTCCCTGTGAAAACGTGCCAACGCCTGTTAGGCCTCTTGACGGCAGCCATTCCTTGTGTCCCACGTGCATTATTGAAAATGCGGGCCATACATTTATGGTTAAACCAACAAATACAACCCGCTCTATCTAACCAAGCAGAAAAGGTTAAGATAGACCAAGAGTGTCTAAAGGCCCTGGAACCTTGGAGAGATCTGTCCGTTTTCACGGAAGGGGTCTCACTGAGAAGGGTGTCGTCCTGTGTAGTCATCACGACGGACGCCTCAAAAACAGAATGGGGAACGATCTGCAGAAACCAGAACGCCCGCGGCCCTTGGAACGAGCAGGAAGCCAAATTACATATTAACTTCCTGGAATTGCTGGCCGTATTCCTGTCATTGAAATACTTCTTCAGTAAAGGTCTGGTTTCTGGGCATCATATCCTGGTAAAATCAGATAACAAGACCACGGTGTCCTTCATCAACAGAGAGGGAGGGACGAGGTTCCGGGCCCTCCTAAATCTGACACGGAGGATGCTCACATGGTGTGCTCCAAGAATCTTGTCACTTAGGGTGACTCATGTCCTTTGTGATCTGAATTATGGAGCAGATGCCCTTTCAAGAGGACCTCTTTTGGCATCAGAATGGAGCCTGAACCCACGGATCGTGGATCATGTATGGTCACGTTTCGGTAGAGCCTCTGTGGACCTGTTCGCTTGCAGAGCTAGCTCACACTGTGACCTCTACTTCTCCTTGAAGGAGACAGATACGCCATTGGGGATAGACGCTCTGGCACATGATTGGCCAGCAGGGTTGCTCTACTATGCCTTTCCACCTGTCCCTCTGATCGGGGTGACATTGGAATGGGTACGTCAGGGAGCTCTCTCCTCGATTCTCATAGCCCCCAGGTGGCCACAGAAACCGTGGTTCCCGGAGTTGATCTCAATGTTGTTGGGGACACGATGGCAGTTGCCTCCTCATAGGGACTACTGACTCAGGCACGTGGACAGCTTCTACACCCACGTCCAGGGTTGTGGCAACTCTTAGCCTGGCCTTTGAAAGGTATTGGTTGAAAGCCTAAGGCTTTGGTTGCTTTGTCCCCACACAAGCAGTAATAACATTCACAAGGGTGTCCCTTGATCTTTATGTTTTTTGCCTAGGAGATGTACAATGAAAGGGTTTCCCCTCTCCTTAACTGATCTCCAACATCAGGATGGGCTCCACTTGTCAGTCGTGCCGTTAAAAAAAAAAAAAGTAAGCATTGCTCCTCCTGTCCCTCAGAATGCTCAAAGGGAAACAGGAGTTGATGAGTACTCACACTACTGGAGCACGCTTAGGCAATCTCTAATTGGTGTTGTATAGATATACATGGCCATGTGAGACATTATGTGGATGTCTCTCACATTTGGCTTTTTTCCTCTTGGCATCTGCTCTCTGCATCCCTTGTAGTAAGCAGCTGGGAGATGCCCGTCTCTTAGGACGGAGGTTCTCACATGCATTTTGCTGAGTATTTCAAGGGCATGAATTAATTACGTTCCCATAGCAAGTATGTTGCACTGAGAGACCAAACTGAAAGGGAACTGAAAGTTATGCACCATAACTCATGTTCCCTGAAGGAAGGGAACGAGGTGCAACATATCTGGCCCTTTTCAATGCTGAAAGCTCGGTGAAGTGCAATTTTTGAGAAAGATGAGCAGGCGTCTGTCGCTTAAATTCCCAGAATGGGCCTCTGGCGCGACGCTGACGCCCATGCCGTAAAGGCGTGAATATATTCCTTCAGGTAATCGCGCGGGGGCGCAATTCCCATAGCAAGTATGTTGCACCTCGTTCCCTTCCTTCAGGGAATATGAGTTATGGTGCATAACTTTCAGTTTTTAGTTGTGTAGGATAAATATTTTATGAGTAATGATGAGTTATACTGTTTGTTTCAAAAAACGTTTCTGATTGGTGATGCATTTCCGATCCTGGGGGCGCATGAATCTTATCCATAGACTCTCGTTATAAATGGCGCATGCGCAGTTATTTCACGTGAGCTCTACCTACCGATCATGTACTTCCGGTCTTTTTTGTTTGTTTGTTTTGTCTGGGAAATGAGTCATGCAGTGACAAGCAGGCTGGCTCAGGTAAGTTTTAAATCATTGCAAGCCCTTTATCTAATGCCTATTTGCATTTCTGACTGACATGCCTCTCAAATTTTAGATGACTCTGTTTCTGAAAAAAGCCTTCAGCTGACTGTTTATTCTAAAAGTGGTAACTGGTGAGTTTGTTTTTGGAGCTGGCATGCTAATGCTAGCCTTTATCTAATGCTTGTATTGTATTGTTATATTACCATTCCTGACTGATATGCCTCTCAACATTTAGATGGCTCTGTTTGTGAAAAAAGCCTTCAGCTGACAGCAAGTGGGAACTGGTGAGGTTTTTTTTTCTTTGTTTGTTTGTGGAGTTAGGATGCCAGCGCTAGCCTCCAGGTTTTATTGTATTGGACTCTGATGGCTACATTTATTTCAATTTGCTTTAAAAAAATACCAAACACTAATAATTGTATGTATTAAATGTCACTGGTGGTGTTTTTCTATTTCTTAACACTGTATTGATCTGGAGAATGAAAACAAAGCCTCTTGCAAGTAGAAATGCAGAAATGTTTTAATCTCACTTATTTTCCTTTTTCTTCTTCTTCTTCATGTTTTTCATACTTAGAGTGGAACAAGCATCCAGGACCATGTTGGTGCCATCAACTTCACTACGCAGCCTACTTGCTGTTGGGACAGAGGAGGAGCACCATCCACAAGTACTTCATTGTTCTGGACAAGCAGGTACCATGCTAGTCAACCAGCTCACTTTGAGCTTTTGATTAACTTTTTAAGGCTCACTTTGTATTTGGAACTGTTAATAATCAAATGCTCCACAACATGCACATCTTCATGCAAATAGCCGTCTACAACATAGATGTTGGCAACGTGGGAATTTATTTACACAATTATTTATTTACTCAATTGGTGTCCATCACATTTATTCAAACACATTTGTGTTTATCTTGAGATAATATTGCACCTTCATGTACAATATTTCACTTCTGAATGTCATTATTGTAAAATGTTAACTCCAAAAGATTGGTGGTTGCCAAAGGTGGGCTTATGACCGCCAGGGACCGCTAATGCGCTAATCCGCTTACAGCGGACCTAACGTTTTTGTCAGCTTAACAGCGGAGTGACTAACTTTTATAATTCATAAGCGGATTTGTGCTATTTTTATTTAAAATGCAGTACCGCTAATAACTAATTATCTATCAGTAAAAACGAATACACTTATTTACAGGCTCTTATGCTGGCTCCGTAGCTGCTTGTTTTACCTTTTTCCCCCTTCACCGTAAAGAGCAGAGAGGAGGGAGGGTTGGAGGGGGAGCAGAGGGGAGAACAGACGCGGATCTACCATGTAGGCAAATGATGCCATTGCTTGGGGCCCCAAATCAGCAGGGGCCCCGGCCCGGCCCCGTCCCGGCCAGTCACCTACATCACTAACATTGCTCATGCTTGTTAATGTACATTTAACATAAAAATAATTATAGTTACGATGAAA
>JBBPBX010093604.1:2555-13524 GCA_038048925.1 Garcialebias charrua
GTTTCTTTTTTATAGAAACGTTTCACCCTCCATCCTGAGGGCATCATCAGTCAGAGGAGTACCAGCAAACTGTTTCCCCACCAAGCAGTAAACACTTTAAGTGGACCAACTAGTTTGCTGGAGCCAAGATGGTTTCTGGGGGCCGTCCTGTCCCTCATCGACTCTTCCCAGGCAGGAGAGGCAAAAACAACTTAAATGTTTTACAGGTCTATCGTGTGCCATGTCAATTGTGGATAACATTGAATTTGTACCATCTATTTCAGATAGTGTCTTTAAAAGATGGGCAAATAGAAATTATGTAACAAAACGTGGAATGAGAAAATATTAAGAAAGAACTTACTGACATTGGAGCATTTTTATACATGTACTTGAAAAGCAGACACTAACAAATAAATTACTCTCTGTAATGTATAGAAAATTGTTGACAAATCTGTCAGATAACACAGTATATATTAGACAACAGTGGGAACTGGAGATGAACGGATTAACAGACGAAACATGGGAAATTAGGTTCGCAATGCCATCAAGATTGGGAGCAATGCCATCAAGGGATTGGGAGCCAGATCTGGAAAGAGTTTGACTGGAAAATGAAAACTAGTTTTTTTTAACTCCTTTAAAAACTTTCATTTTCAAGAGTACAACTACAGATAAATGCTGGAGGAATTGTGATATGGTCGGTGACCACACACAATCGACATGACACGAAATAGTCCTGTAGAACATTTAAGTTGTTTTTGCCTCTCCTGCCTGGGGGGAGTCGAAGAGGAACAGGACGGCCCCCAGAAACCATCGTTGCTCCAGCAAACTGGTTGGTCCACTTAAGGTGTTTACTGCTTGGTGGGGAAACAGTTTGCTGGAACTCCTCTGACTGGTGAAGCCCTCTGGATGGAGGGTGAAACGTTTTTATAAAAATAGAAACTGTCCAGATGACCCGACTGAGAATTATTGGATTTGGTACCTGGATTATTGAGCATGAACTTTTTTTACACACACACATACATACATACATACACATATACTGTACATACATTTATAGATACATAAATCTGCTTTAAAATTAAAGAAAACTTTATTGACATGTGCACATGTGAAAAAAAATTACATTTCCAATAATGAAAGTGTTTTCAAGATTTAAAAATGTCAATAACCCACAAAAAAGGACTACTTTAACATCATCCCAAAGCACAGCTCATACAATCTGGATGCCAAGTTTGAAGATGTGCTGAGTAGAACAGTAAATGAGTCCTGATGATCACATCAGAGCAGGTGCAAGCTCCTTTGGCGTCTTTCCTTTATCTCCTCCATACATCTGACACCAGATGTGTGGTGGTAAAAGTAGTCTTACTGAACTGTCCACATCACCTGACTTTACAGATTTTTGCATACAGATCCTCCACCGCTGCTTCGGACTGACATGGTGGCTTTGAAATCTTGACCTGCTTGTATTCCACCTCTACGTCTGCCTCCTCCTCCTTCACACTTTGCTCCTCTTGTCTGTTTTGCTGCTGCACGATCCCGATTTCAGCGTAGGTCGGCTCCTGGTCATGTTCTTGCTCTACTGTATAGGACAGTAAGACAAGGAATACTGACTGTAAGGTGTTTTAAATTTTAGAAACAAAGATGCTGTAAAGGCAATGAATCAATAAAAACATTTTACCTCTATATATTTTCTTCCTTCTGTTGCGTGTGATTGCAATGAAGATGATAAAGAACAAGATGAGTGCTGATGGAAAAGCTGCCATTATTGACCACTGCTCTGTTTCACAGTAAATATAGAAAAAAGATGGCTATTTAACTCAGTTCATGAAGTCTCACAAAGAAATAAAAATAGAACTTTATTGAATTTACTGCATCAAATTAGGTTCAGTTAAGGAATAGTTTCATGTTGTCTTCTTACCCATAGCAGAGACAGTTGTTGGTTCAACACACAGAGTGTTATTTTCTTTAAACACCCACTTCAGTATCTGTGTCCCATTGGAAGTGCAGTTAATAAAAATGAAGCCTAGACAGAAAGAAATTAGCTGTCATAACCATCAACCTCAAAAATGTATGTTGTTTCATCATGTTCTCACTCACCACAGGTAGATATATGAGTTTCTTTGGACAAGTTACTGATGTGATTCCTGACTGAGCAGATCAGATGTCCTGAGACGTTTTGTCTCAGAACGATAATGTTGGTCTCATTGTTCTCAGAGAGGAGCTCAGAGTCGGTCAGTGTGTGTCCATCCAGAGTCCAACTGTACTGAAGACTGTCCCCTTTCTTTGAGGAGCAGGACACCTTCATCTGTCCCTGAGACAAACACTCAGAGACCAGCTGGACAGAGGACACAGGAGCTGAGAGAAACAAGCACCAATGAGAAAAGTCATGCTGGGTTTGTTTTTTAGGAAAGGTAAAGATGTACATATGACAGTTGAGACACATGTAATGGATATTCATTCATCTGTCACTCTTCTGCAGATTTTCTCAAACAGATGTACCCAGAACTTCATACTTTGCCCTAACCATTAGCTTTACTGATGGAAAAGGATGGGTGGTTGTTGGACTATGAGATGTCCCCAGGCCACTTGTGAGTTAAACTCCTTCCAGCAATTTATGGATATGCCCCATAACTTTCTGCCAGTGGGACATGTCCATAACGCCTCACTTGGAAGACATCCAGAAGGTGCACCCAGCAGATGTCCACCTGGTCCAACTCACCATTATGTGGTGATTAGTGGCCAATATACAGTACATGGTTACAGATTTGATGATATAATTACAAAACGGATCATCAACCTGTAACCCAAGGCGTCCTGATGCCACATGTGCTTTTAAACACCCCTTTCACTTGAATTTCAAAAAACATAATTTTGTTTCAGATCAGGCAGGCTGGTCCTCTGTCACTGTTCCCAGATAATAGTCATACCCTCCACAAGTTCCCCATTAATGGTAATGGTAAATGAACTGTACTTATATTGTGTCTTTCTATCTTATCAAGACACTCAAAGCACTTTACACTAAATCAATTCTAAAGAGACTAATCAGAGCTTTATCACATTCATACACCAATGGGACACACATTGGAGGCAATGAGGGGTTCAGTGGCCCAGGGACACTTTGGCATGTGACTGCTGGTGGGTTTTGACCCTGAACTCTTGCATTGGAGGACAATTTCTCTAACCACTCAGTCACAGCTGCCATTAAGACAGTAACCAGATGGAGCAGCTTCCAGCATTTCATCGAAAAACCAGAAAATCTAAAAAGGTTGGGTACACTGAACTGGTGCCAGGCACATATGCACAAACATCAGTCCAAACACTTTTCCCTCCCTGAAAGCACCAGAAAGACAAACTTTCATCAACAGGAAAAACTAATGTTTGGTCAACAAGATGAAGTGCTATGAGTAGATCCACCTCTTGCTGTCTCTCACACTGAACAACTCCAGAGTGGACCCCCTTTTCAGAACACTGATGTTAGAGACCATGCTGTGAGCTGAGGTGAGTTTTTGTGCATCCAGTCGGTATCTCTCAACTTCCAGATAAACTCAGGCTTTTTCTCCACCAATTACATTATGCCCTAAATCCATTTTCACCAAACTGGGACTAGACAACCAAGACCTCAATCCCTAACTGTCACCCAGTCTCCAATGCACCCTTAAAATGACTCATGCATATGTAGGTTCCACAGGAGAGTTGTACACCCATCCATACATCCATACATCCATTATCTTTTATCCACTTCTTCCTTTTTGGGTCCAGTGAAACTTGTTTAGACCATGTGTGGACAAACACCATGGACCTTCAGCCATGTCACCATTGACACTGGTCAACAAGTTTCTCCTCAGACTTGGCTTCTGGGTGAGGCCCAAATATCTCTTGGTCTTTTTGTCATTATGAGGGTTATTAATCATGCTTTGTTTGGTCCCTCACCCAGAACCTGTTTATCATCAGAGATGCTACGAGAGCCAGAAAAGCTTTGATGGTCCTGGGTCCACTTGGCCTCTCTCCCACCACAATGATGTGACAATTCAAATATTAGATGATACATTTGAACTATTTTGTGGATCAGCTGGATGTTATTTTGAAATCTATATGATTTAATTCAAAACAGAAAGAGTTATTTACTTTGAACAAACAAGTGTAGAGTCCTCGTTCCACTTCGCTTTCCATTTGAATCAAAGGCCTCAAGTTTGTATTCACCACTGTCATTCCCGATCAGGTTAGTAATCCTTGTTGAGCCACTGCTGTGGGTAAAAAGAGTTCTGTTCCCCATGGTGTTAGCAACGACATTCTTGTTTTTCCATAATAATAGTACTGTGTTGTTCTTTTGCCAACTAAATCTGGGTATTTTTGTGTTGTTGTCTACCAGCTGGACGACCATAGCTTCTCCCAAGGTTCCATAACACTGAGATCCATCCTGTCTGCCATTGCAGTAAAATTCCACACCTGCAATAATAATAATTATTATTAACTGCAAATGGGATATCATGCAAAAATAAGACAACAGTTTTTAGTGTAGAAAAATTATGCATCTCTGCGATTTTCTTTAAAAGCTTGTTCTATAACTGGACTGGTTGGAAAATTGTGCAATATGTGTGTGGGTGCACACATACTCTTTTCATTTCCTCTACATGATATGACTGTTTAGAAGCAAGCAGTGTGTGGGTTTATACGTGTGCATTATGGCCATGTTTGTGTTGTTACATGGAAATTGCAGAGCGTAAAGTTTTATTTTAGGTTTTTCCTGTTTGTCTACACAGGAACAGCACAGTGCATATTTAATTGTACTTATTGCAATGACAGTGAAATTGTCCTTGTGTATAGAGGCTATTTAACATATAACATTTTAAAACTGCAGAAGTAAAACTGCAAATGTAAAAAAAAATTAAAGAAAATAAAAGATTACACAGCTGGTAAACTTTAAGATTTTGCTGTCTTGTTACACAGTCACAAAATTGAGAACAACAATGAAACTTTCAACATCACTGTTTTTTGTTAATTTAAAACATCAGTGCAGTGAATAAATCCCTTTTAGAAAACCATTAAATAAAGTTAATTTGGTAAAATACTTTTTATGGAACTTAATTTATTAATCCCCTAAGTGTAACATTATGCATATGACCAAATATTTTCCTTTTAAGTCACTCTTTAGCATACATACTGTAAATCATAAAGCAAATTTTAAACTGTCCTGTTAAAATCGAAAAATCTGTGCAATAAATTTGTTTTTACTTTTGACTTGTTATTCTTGTATTATTTTGTTTAGTGTAATTTGTTGTAATAATCATGTCTGGCATTCTTATTGAAAAGCTGAATTCATTCAAACATTTAGATGAATGTTGCTACTATAAACTGTGATATCACTATGTAATTTAAAAAAATCTACTTTTATTTATATTTTATCCACACAATTCAGTTATTGTAAACACAGTTTAAGTTAAATTTTATCAAATATATCAACATGATTAGTAAAATGAACCCACAGAACATTAGTTTTCAAGAGATCTAGATTTTTTTTATTTTTACAAATAGTGTCAAAGTTTATTTATGAAGTATACTTGACTCCTTCCCTATATAACACAATATTCATTTACATGTTCAACATTTAGAAAAGTGCCAGATAAAAGCTGAAAATCATGAAAACTTTTGAAAATCTCACCATGAGAGACTCCGATCAACATCAGCAGCAGTCCACCCACAGTTTCCATCTCTGCCCAGCTTGTTAACTCAGACTTTCTCTAATTTCTTCCAATGTCAAACACATTTTATTCACAACATCCTGAAGTTTGTCCTGGTAGAGATCAGCCTCAGAGGAGAAAAAGTGACAGAGTTGATGAGGCGAAGAACTGCTGTATTCATGTTTCTACAATGACAAGAGGACAGGAAGTGGTGTAAGTCTTACCGGTACTTCCTGTTTCAGCTGACAGCCAGAGAACCTGGGTAAGTGATGCTCAAAGAAAAAGGAGTGGAAGCATTTGTAATTGCTCCGAGGGCCAGGCGTATTAAAGGAATTTTATCAAACCCATTGTTTGTGTTGCTGTTCTGGAAAGTTGTGTCATCATTAATGCAAAAATGAGCAATGAAATGAAAGTACAGGCATATAAATGATTAGAATAGAAATTAAAAATTATAATGCCTAGAGAGGTTTAGCATTCAGTGAAATAATTCACATCACCCGACAGAGTGTTTATTGACAATGGCCGACACATTTTACAATGTGATATTGCTCGGAGTATGTGTTGGGAATGACTTTCAGCTACTACTATTTCAGCTTTACCGAAAGTGTGAAGTTATAGCCATTTTTGGGCTATCACATCTGAGCTTTTGTGTGTAGAATATACACATTTAGTCTGAACACTTCTGTTAGATTTATATTAACCTTTTATTCTTTATCTTTTGCAGCAGTTTACTTTTTCTTCAGTACTTTGGTCAAATAATAGTTGTGCTTTTGTTGCTTTTTGTTTTGTTTTGCAGAAAAAAAGTCAAATTTTGTTCTTCAACAGATCCACCAACATTTTTCTATCTAAAAATCACACAAATAAATTAAAATACATTGATCAAAACTTCCTTGAAACATTTACATTTCTACCAAATGTTACCATAACAGAAAAAAGAATTTCACATAAAAACAGCAATAGCTATTTAATGATTGGTCTATGTGTCTAGTACAGCAGAGGGAAACCTCACTCCAGCTCATGTGAGTTATGAAAGTACTTTTTATTTTCAAAACCAAAAATATCAGTCCTCAAATTTCAGTAAATACACATGAACTTAAATGAGGAAAGCGGGATTTCCACATGTGACGTGAAGCTGGGTTTTTCATGTTCACATGTGAATTTGTAACATTTTTAAAAGTTTGCGTAATTAATATACATTCACATGGTTTCCTTTCAGTCATGTCTCTCGGTGCAACATATGCTATGGCAATTGCGCCCCCGCGTGATTACCTGAAGGAATACATTCACGCCTTTACGGCAGGGGCGTCAGCGTCGCGCCAGAGGCCCCGCCCTCTGGGTACTTAAGCCGCTGACGCCCATTCATCATTCTCTTTTTGCCCTTCACCTCGCTTAAAACCTGAACTTGGTGGGACTTCTCTGTTGTCGCATCGCTCGATTGAGGTGAGCATGCTCCCTACGCTGAGCGTACAGAGAAACTTACCTGCGTACTGCTGGGCTGGCGAAAGCTAGTCCAGCATTTTTCTACTTACCTCAAAGTTTTCTTCTCTTTCCGCAGCTGCTTCGCTCGTCGGCGCTAACTACGTCACAACACTCCCTGCTAACCATTAGCAGGCTAGCCAGTGAAAGCAAAACGACAGAGAGGATGGTTTTGAACAAAAGGAAACTAGGAACAACCTCGACGCTTCTCGTCTCCGGACAAGGCTCCAGAGAAGGGAAAACGGAGGACAAAGAAGAAGAAAACCAGCAGGACGACGAGCCTTCGCTCGCGCCCCTGCCCCATCGGATGCGGCTACTCCCTCTCGGCGACGGATACCCACAAGGCCTGTCCTGTCTGCCTAGGGATTCTGCACGCGAGAAAAGTGCTGGAATTCCCTGACTCCTGCTCCCAATGCTGTCGGATCCCGGTGGTAGTGAGGAAACGCTGCGCGGACGCGTTGGTTAATTCAATGGGGAAGGCCGCTGCGCTGAAGGCTGCACTCTGCACAAAGCTGCTCGCTCCCGAACCGGAGCTCGAGAACGTGGACCTGGAATGCAGCGGTCGAGTCAGGGATGGGAACGTGTCAGACTCCTCGGTTGCCTTCGAGGACTCGACGCCCGAAGTGTCTGACCAAGACGCCAAGTACGGTTACAGAGGAGAAAGTGTGGATTCCTCCCAGAACCTGGCGCAAATTATACCGGAACCGGACGTGTCGGTCCCTGCTCTGTTCGACCTGTACCATAGGGCGGCGGATGCCCTGCAGGTCACGTGGCCAGACCCCACACCTAGCCAACAGGTTACGAGGCTGGCGGGAAACTACTTCTATGTGAAGCAGCAGCCGACAACGTTGCAAAAAATGCCCGTTAACCAGGACTTCCTCATGGAGCTCAAACACTCCTGGGTAGAACCCGGAGCTCCCATGACACTGCCACTATCTCGACTCCTGGATATCGCTGGAATGGAGACAGCGGGCTTCGCCAGTGCACCCCTGATAGAGGAGATCCTGGCGGCTCATCTGGCCCCCGCAGCTACGGGGTCGAAACCAGCGTTGTCCAGCAGGGCCTGCCGTGCTTCGGAGAAACAGCTTGAAAAGTGCTACAAGGCTCAGGGCCTCGCGGCTCGCGCAATGAACGCATTGACCATGGTGCAGGCATACCTGGCAGAAAAACTGCAGGATCTCCAGGTAACAAAAAACGAGCAGGCCGCAACGGAGGCCATGGAGGAGGCCCGCCGCTCCTCTGACTTTGTGCTCTGCATGATGGGGACAATAGCCATTTTGCAAGGGAGAGCAATGGTGGAAATAGTTGTCGCCCAGCGCTATCTTTGGCTAACATTATCGGACCTCCCGGAAAACCAGAGGTCCCCCTTCCTCCAGCACTCGATCGAGCCGATGGGACTCTTCGGGGGAGCCCTGGAACGCGTCCAAGCCAGGCTGGAACAAAGACACAAACAGGCGGAAGCCCTCCGCGAGGGGCTACTGAGAAAAAGCTTTGCACCCCCAAAGGAAGACATGCGTGGCCCTCCACGGAAGAGACCCGTTGGTGACAGTGAGACCTTCCAGTACCGGCCGAGGGCCTCTTCAGTGACCCCGTGTGGAACTCAGATTCGGGCTTGATGAAGCAGGACGAACTGATAATTTTACAGGTTTGCCCGCCCACGCGGTACAGGAACCTAACATTTTGATCCCAGTCTCTATTTGTAAAACACTACGAGGAGCTGGTGACATGTGTGCACGCACCAAACATGACTCGCCTACTGTATGTGTAATCAAAACAAACACTGTTTCATGCATGTACAAAAATAAAAGTACCAAAGCACAAACTGCCCTGGTTCTTGACTCGAGTCCCATTTTTATAAAACACAAACCACGTGGTCAAACTATGAACCACAGCTAGATACACGAGCTCTGCCGTAGACAGTCAGATCTCGCGATATCTTCTGTTGGGCTGACCAGCCTGCTCGAAAGAGCGCGAGAGGGGTCAAAGGCCACCCCTCCCGCACTAAAACACGATGAGCAGCAATTAGACATGCCTTCCAGGCTCATGGCGTTCGCGCAGGCCTGGAAGGCGTGTCTATCAAATGATTGGGTCATGACAACGATATGTCATGGGCTCAAGTTGCAGTTCACCAGGAGACCACTCCCCTTCACAGGGGTACTGCAATCAAAGATTAACCCTGCACGTGCACATGTATTGAGAGAGGAAGTTTTGATGATGCTGCAGAAGGGAGTGATGAGTTTGGTCCCGAGACGCAAACTAAGCTCTGTCCACTACAGCAAGTACTTCCTGGTGCCCAAAAAGGATCATTCCCTGAGACCGATTCTGGATCTCAGGACTCTGAACAAGAGAATAAAACCTTTTAAGTTCAAGATGCTTACATTACGGCAGGTTCTCCAGTCTATGAGACCAGGAGACTACGCATGTACAGTGGATTTGAAAGATGCCTATTTCCACATAGGCATGTGGAGGAAACACAGAAAGTTCCTCCATTTTGCTTTCGAAGGGAACGCTTATGAATTCAAAGCCTTACCCTTCGGTTTAAAGACGGCTCCTCGTACATTTACTAAATGTCTGGATGCAGCCCTGACCCCCTTAGGAATCAAGGACTCATGGTTATGAATTACTTGGATGACCTGCTGATTCTGGCTGGAAGCAGAATACAGGCCCAGTCACACTCCTACAGGGTGATCTCTCACCTGGAGTCTCTCGGGTTTGTCATAAACCTACAAAAGAGTGACCTAACTCCATCACGGGTTACCGTATTTCTGGGAGTACAGATCGACACCGTCCGGTACAGAGCATGGCTCTCAAAGGAACGAGTTTCCTCCATCGCCATTGCCTGGAAAGATTTAAACTGGATCAACGGGTCCCTATGAAAACATGCCAACGCCTTTTAGGCCTCTTGGCGGCAGCCATACCCTGTGTGCCACACGCATTACTGAAAATGCGGGCCATACATGTACGGCTAAACCAGCAGACACAACCCGCCCTGCCTAGTCGAGCAGGAAAGGTTAGGATAGATTCAGAGTGCCTGAAGGCCCTGGAACCTTGGAGAGATTTGTCTGTTTTCACGGAAGGGGTCCCGCTAGGAAGGGTGTCATCTCTTGTAGTCATCACGACGGACGCCTCAAAAACAAGATGGGGGGCGATCTGCAGAAATCAGAACGCCCGCGGCTTTTGGAATAATCAGGAAGCGAGATTACATATCAACTGCCTGGAGTTGTTGGCCGTATTCCTGTCATTAAAATACTTCTTCAGCAAAGGTCTGATTGCAGGGCAGCATGTCCTGGTGAAATCAGATAATAGGACCACAGTGTCTATCAACAGAGAAGGAGGGACACGGTCCCAGGCCCTCCTCGGACTGATGCAGAAGATGCTCACATGGTGTGCTCCAAGAATCTTGTCACTTAGGGTGACTCATGTCCCCAGTGAACTAAATTATGGAGCGGATGCCCTCTCAAGAGGGCCTCTCCTGGTATCAGAATGAAGCCTGAACCCACGGATTGTGGAGCAAGTCTGGTCACAATTTGGGAGAGCCTCTGTGGACTTGTTCGCTTGCAGAGCTAGCTCACAGTGTGACCTTTAATTTTCCTTGAAGGAAACAGATGCACCGTTGGGAATGGATGCTCTGGCACATGATTGGCCAGCAGGGGTGCTCTACTATGCCTTTCCACCTGTCCCTCTGATTGAGGTGACACTGGAACATGTGCGTCAGGGAGCCCTCTCCCTGATCCTGATAGCTCCCAGGTGGCCGCAGAAACAGTGGTTCCCGGAGTTGATCTCAATGTTATCAGGGATACCATGGCAATTGCCTCCTCACAAGGACCTGCTGACTG
>JBBPBX010093605.1:0-13524 GCA_038048925.1 Garcialebias charrua
TATGCTCAAAAAATCTTAAGCTTAATTTTATTTAGGCTAGTTGTTTTAGGAAACTACACCTGCACTTTAAAAATGATCTGTTATTTTATTTTATATGCTGCTCAGCTATGCAGTATGTTCAGACTTTGATTTCTGAGTGAACTCTGTGCTTTTGGTGATTATATCGTTCTCAATATCTACTCAGAATTGAGGCTTACTTACAGCATTTGGACATTATAGTTATGTTTATATGCTGCTCAGCTATGCAGTATGTTCAGACTTTGATTTCTGAGTGAACTCTGTGCTTTTGGTGATTATATCGTTCTCAATATCCACTCAGAATTGAGGCTTACAGCATTTGGATATTATAGTTATGTTTATATGCTGCTCAGCTTAGAAATTAGTACTGTAGGCTAAAGTTCATGAGCATCTAAACTGATGTTTATAGTGGTGTAGTATTATTATTATTATTTTTTCATCATACAGGGACTTTGTGGTTCTCAATCTGGTTGTAATATAATATTTTTTTTTATTATTTTTCAATTTTCAAGTAGCATAATAATTAGTGCACATATTAGTATTCCAATTTGGAGGTTGGTGGGGGGGTATTAGCCAGTTCTTTTTAGGTACTTTTCTGTATCTTTTTGCTCTGTTTTGTCTCCGAGTTCACGCTTTATTGTGAATAATTGCTGTGTATTGCACTGCTGTCTCCATTGTTTTTTGTTGTTGTTTTGTATTTGTTTTTTCTTATGGAGACTCTAGGTGTTGTTTTTTTATGGGTTTACTTTAGGGTAGGGGTTAAGGGGAGGTCCATCTCAGCTCTCTATGGTTGTTTTTATTTTTACTTTTTTAAATGGCTAATAACACTGTAGACCCCATTACGACAGGTCCAGGCACCTCTCTTCGTTTCATTAGCTGGAATATTAAGGGCATGGGCCACCCTGTTAAAAGATCAAAAGTTTTTTCCCACCTCAAGCGGTTAAAGCCCTCGGTGGTGTTTTTACAAGAAACTCATCTTCGCATTAAAGATCACAATAGATTGCGTTGCGCTTGGATGAATCAAGTTTTCCACTCAGATTTTAATTCCAAATCAAGAGGAGTAGCCATTTTGATCAATAAAACAGTACAATTCTCGCCCACTGATGTAATAGCTGATAAATATGGCAGATATGTAATAGTTGCTGGAACACTAATGCAGAAAAAAGTTCTTCTGGTTAATATATATGCTCCAAATTTCGATGATGCTGAGTTCGCAAACAGATTATTGAGCAGCCTTCCGTTTTTGGATTCTCATTTATTAATTTTAGGGGGTGACCTAAATTGTGTCATAGATCCAGAGTTGGACCGGTCCAATCCCCGTAATTTAAATAAATCTTTAATGGCTCAAGCATTTTCTGATTTCACGAGCCAGAGTGGTCTTATTGACCCATGGAGATCCCGAAATGCAACCAGTAAAAAATTTTCTTTCTTTTCTAAAGTGCATCACTCCTATTCCAGAATTGATTATTTTTTTATCGACAAGGCTCTCAATCCAGGTGTAGTCCTCTGTGATTATTTGAGTATAATGATATCAGACCATGCTCCGTTATTATTAGATATTCAGTTAACTTCTTACAAACGTAGCCGCCCTTTATGGCGGTTCAATTCTCTTTTACTGGCAGATGAAGAATTCTGTGACTTTATTTCTAATGCAATCGATGAGTTTCTGGTATTTAATAAGAATGACTCCACTTCTCATTCACTGTTATGGGAAACACTTAAGTCCTATCTCAGAGGACAAATAATTTACTACACATCTCGTTCTAATAAAAGACATAACTCAAGGCTCACTGAATTGGCAACAATCATTGCTAAGATTGATCAAAAGTATGCCATAAGTCCCTCACCGGAATTATTTAAAGAGCGTATGGGTGTTCAGGCAGAGATTGATTTAATTTCTACCAAAGAAGCTGAGCGCTTACTTTTGCATAGTAAAGGTTCATTTTATGAATACGGCGACAAGGCCGGTCGCTTATTGGCACATCAGCTACGACGTCAGGTCAACTCTCGTATAATACCCAGTATTCAAAATACCCAGCAGGTAAATACGACTGACCCCATCAAAATCAATGACACTTTTAAATCATTTTATTCTTCTTTGTATTCATCAGAATTTCCCAAAGACAAGAAGGAAATGGAAGAATTTCTTCAAAGTCTTTCCATTCCCACTATTGATATTAACACTGCCACGGGCTTGGATTCTTCACTAAGCCTTATGGAAATAATAAATTCAATAAAAGCATTACAGTCAAACAAGACTCCTGGCCCTGATGGGTTTCCCATTGAATTTTATAAAAAGTTTATGGTAAAACTTGCACCACTATTATTGGCCATGTTTAACGAATCTTTAGAACGCAAGACTTTACCTCCAACACTGACTCAGGCTACCATAGTTTTACTTCACAAAAAGGACAAAGACCCAACTTTGTGTGGTTCTTACAGACCACTATCCTTGTTAAATGCAGATGTAAAGGTGCTAGCCAAGTTGGTTGCTACTCGTTTGGAGAAAGTCCTCCCTTTGGTTATATCTGAGGAACAAAATGGCTTTGTCAAGGGACGTCAATTATTTTATAATACGCGCACCCTCTTTAATATAATCTATTCAAAGCATTTTTCTGATATACCCGAATTGGTCATTTCCCTTGATGCTGAAAAAGCATTTGACAGGGTAGAGTGGGAATACTTGTTTGTGGTTTTGAAGAAGTTTGGATTTGGTGATACTTTTGTTTCCTGGATTCGGCTCCTTTATGCATCTCCTAAAGCCAGTGTCCATACGAATGATATATATTCTGACTATTTTTCTCTCGGGCGTGGAACACGCCAAGGCTGCCCGTTGTCGCCTTTGCTTTTCATTTTTGCAATTGAGCCTTTATCTATTGCCTTGCGCGCTGCCCCCTCATTTACAGGGATTTTTCGAAATGGAACAGAATATAAATTGTCTTTATATGCGGATGATCTGTTGCTGTACGTATCCAACCCTGCCACTTCTGTCCCCACTGTATTGCATATCTTAGATAACTTCAGCTCCTTCTCAGGCTATAAATTGAATTTGGAAAAGAGTGAATGCTTTCCTATAAACACTACCGCTTGCAATCTTCAACATTCTGACACTCCATTCAAACTCAGTCTCACTGGGTTTAAATACCTTGGTATAAATGTGACACGTTCTTTATCTGGTCTTGCGTCAGCTAATTTTTCGCCTCTTGTCACAAAAACTACGTCTGATTTCCAGAGTTGGCGTAATCTTCCTCTCTCCCTTTTGGGTAGGATTAATGTTGTCAAGATGATCATTTTACCTAAATTTCTTTTCTTATTTCAGTCCATTCCTCTTTTTATGCCAAAAACCTTTTTTGATTCTTTGGATAGGCTGATTAGTGGCTTTATCTGGAATGGGAAACCTCCTCGGGTTCGTAAAACATTATTGCAAAAATGTAAACTCACTGGTGGACTCGCTTTGCCTGACTTTCAATCCTACTATTGGGCTGCACACATACAAAAAATTAGTTATTGGTTAAAATCGTCCAGTTTACCTTGGTGCAAGCTGGAGGCATCTTCATGTACCGGGTCTTCTTTATCTGCTTTAATTTTTTCTTCATTACCTATAAAACCTTCTTTATACACCAACAATCAAGTTCTTTTGAATACGCTTAAAGTTTGGTCGCAATTTAGAAGGCGCTTCAATTTTGTTGATGCTTCACCCTCATGCCCCTTGACAAATAACCATTTGTTCCCTCCGTCACTTTCTGACTGTACATTTTCAGTTTGGTATGATAGGGGTTTAAAACAAATAAAAAACCTATATACAGCAGGTATATTTGATAGCTTTGCAAATCTATCTGCCAAATACAGTTTACCTGGTACAGATTTGTTTCGATACTTTCAAATTCGGAATTTTGCCTCTAAATGTTTTTCAAATTTTCCTTCTGTTCCCCCTGAACGGCCTTGGGAAAAGATGGTCTCATATAATCCACTTCAGAAAGATATGATTTCAAAGATTTATAGTACTATCTTAAATCTAAGGGTTGACTCCAATGTCAAAATTAGAGATGCATGGGTTGAAGAGTTGGGAATCCAGCTGACCGAAGATCTTTGGGATGATGCCATTGATAGAATTCGATCTTCCTCATCTTGTGCTCGTCTTAGTTTGATTCAATTTAAAGTTGTGCATAGGGTTCATTTCTCCAAATCTAGGCTCTCTCATATCTATCCAGATGTTGTGGACATATGTGATAGATGCAAGGGTACCCCTTGCAATCTCGGCCACATGTTCTTTCTCTGTCCCAAATTATATAATTTCTGGTCTGACTACTTTTCAATTACATCTTCTATTCTGAAAGTGAATTTGCAACCTTGTCCACTTGTTGCCATATTTGGTATCTCCAGCCCCACGTTAGGGTTAACATCTGCTCAAAGGGAAATTATTGCTTTTACATCTTTATTGGCTAGACGTATTTTACTTTTACACTGGAAGTCAGATAAATGTCCCTCAACATCCCTCTGGGTGAAAGATGTGTTGTTCTTTTTAAAGCTCGAAAAAATCAAATACACCCTGAGAGGGTCCACACAAAAGTTTTACCAAAAATGGCAATGTTTTCTTTCCTATTTTTCAAACTTGAAAGTTCTGCCTAACTGAAGGTGCCCGCCGTTGTGTTTTGGTTTAAATATCAATATTAGTAGCCATTTCTGTTGTATGTAATATGAGTTTGACTTCGAGTTGAGATTGGGGGGGGAGGGGGGTTGTCGTGTTTTCTTTTTGTTTTTGTTTTAATTGTTATTATTATTATTATTTATTATTATTTTTTTTATTTATTTCTTTTTTTCTTTTTGGGGGATAATATAAAAAGAGGGTTGAAACTGTAATTTTCATCTTTGTGCAATGTTTTGTCAGTATTGTACTCATGATATTGACATGTGTCCATAATAAGATCAACCCTAATAAAAAAAATAAAAAAAAATAAAAAAAATAAAAAAAAAAAACTACATTTTAGCGATTTGGCTTCAGTTTGGGGAAAAAAAAGTTATTTTGAGTGATGCACAACGAACGGAAAGGTTTATATTCTCCGTGTTGCTTCTGTAAGAGTTATCACGATAGCTCTGCTGCCATCTGGTGCTCAATGTGAAACCTCCCTTGAAAAAAAAAAGCAAAACGGAGAATATAAACCTTTCCGTTCGTTGTGCATCACTCAAAATAACTTTTTTTTCCCCAAACTGAAGCCAAATCGCTAAAATGTAGTTTTAATTGGCTAAATTCGACGGATGCGTTTATATTTTTGTCCATTCAATGTACGGTTTGAGCAGAGTTCAGTATCGGACGTGACGTCAGATCGGTTCTGCTGACACGTGACCGGAAAATCCGGATTTACGGTCTAAAAAAACGGCGCTAAATTTAAAATATTTTGAGAGGAAATTTCATTCATTGAACATTATTTTAGCAAAAACGGTCAGAGGCCTATCTTAATATTTATATATGTTGTGCCATTTTTTGAAAAGTTAAAAGATCATGTCAGTGGAGCTTTAAAGGCAACATATAATTTGTTGTACGTTTCATTTATGCTCAAAAAATCTTAAGCTTAATTTTATTTAGGCTAGTTGTTTTAGGAAACTACACCTGCACTTTAAAAATGATCTGTTATTTAGATTGAAAAAGTCTGCACAAAATATAGATTAAAAAAAACACCACAAAAACTAAAGTGCAGGTGTAGTTAAGTGTAGTATGCAGGTGTAGTGCAGGTGTAGTGCAGGTGTAGTATGTGTTACAAACCCCCTTTTGTTTAAGCTATGATGTGTCGTTTTGTCAATTTAAATAGAATGGGCATTTTAGTTAATTTGTGGTGTTATCTCAGTTTCCAATTTCATATGTTGGTGCGTGACTTGTAAGCCTGTATAAAACTTCTCGTTCTCACAGCTTCCATTCAGAATTGAAAAAGACTTCTGGACAGAAGTCGAAACGTTTTCTGCAACAAATAAAGTCCAGTTGATCCTGTATTGAACGCCTTTTTTGATTTCATCATGTCCTGGACGACTGAGAATCTTCACCAGCATATGCAGGTGTAGTTTTACTTGGAGACTAAATACTTTACTAAATAAAGTAATTTCAGTAAAATTAGCCCTTGTTGTTTTTTAAAATTTTATATAATACTGCAAAGCAACATGTTAAGTTAATTTTGTCAAATAAATACATTTTATTTTTTATTTTTTTGGGGTTATATCACGAAATTTATCGTTATCATGATATACTCTGAAATATCACGATATAATTTTTGAGCCATATCGCCCACCCCTAGTTTCAAACCTGTTATTAACTTTAATACAGTTTATATTTTTATATTGATTTATATTTTACTGTTTTTTCTTTTGTTCTGGGAAGCAAACCCAGATTTCACTGTATTCATGTGCAATGATAATAAAGGTCTCTTCTATTCTATTTTGCAGCAGGTTTTGAATTGTCTTCTGCTGAACTTGATCCACCACAAATACTATGAGTTTCTGCACAAATCAAAATATAAAACTTTAAATTAAAATGTTCTCAAAGAACAATAAGTATAATTTTTATGCACACTAACCAGAAACCTCGAGATTTTGGTCGACATGGACAAATAACACAAAGCTCTTGTAATTCTCAAAATTCACCTGTACCAAGAAACACAATGTTACAGTAAATATTGTTAATGTTGGAGTCAGCCTCCCCACCATTACAGACATTTACACCTCTAGATGCAAGAAGAGGGCCACCTGCATCATGAAGGACTCCACTCACCCAGCACACACACTTTTTTTACCCTACTCCCCTCAGGCAGAAGGCTGAGGAGCATTAAGTGTAGAACCACTAGGCTGAGGAACAGCTTCTACTCCAAGGCTGTTAAGATTAGGGGTGCAGGAAAAAAAACATTTTTTTAAAAGAATCTAGATTCTTAGTCCTGGCGATTCTGAATTGATTCTAAAAGCCCCGATATCGATTTTATAACATGTTTAATTTTATATTTTTTCCGCTCCTACTCCTGAGCGTACTGCATATTGCATTATGTGTCCATTCGGCCACCGAAGAATTCTGGTAGTGTAGGCCACCGTACAGCAAGCTAGTTAGCCAGCTCCCTTTATCTGAATGGAGCTTGCTAGCAAGGAGGGAGACAGCGCGATTCAACTCGCTCCTTCTTCTTAAAAAAACTAGTTTCAGATCCTACAATGTTCTTGGGGAAGACAGAGCGTAACAAAAGAACGGTTGTTTGCAAGGAGTGTCAAATAAAATTACGGTACAGTATTTTGGAAATACAATAAAATGCGCAGAAGATGAAAGCAGCCGACCAGCGAAGTTTGCTGCAAAGATTTCTCTCTCCATCTCCTGTTATATCACAAATGATTTATAAGCAGACAGCTCAGTGGAAGTTGAGGGGTTTACCCTGATGCATGCTCAATAATCCAGGTAGAAAAATCTATAAAAAAGTTAAGTCTGGTCCTCTGGACATTCAAAAACAAAACAAAGCAATAAAATTGTAGAAACGTTTCGTCTTTCGTCCGAAAGACTTACTCAGTCTGAGATGCTGTATTCAGTTCAGTCTTATAAATAGCACCCTCTCACAGTGGATCAACCAGTTGGCTGATGACAGCTGAAACCAGCTGCTCACATTAGGGCTGGGCCATATCATATCGTTACCGGTAATACCGGTATAAAAAGCTTGCCCGGGCAAAAAACTTATATCATGATATGCTAATTTCATGGCGTAATACGTCAGGGCGCCCCGCCCCTTAACACCCGAGCGCTTTAAACAACTGCGCACATCCCCTCCAACAATCTGTACTGGTGTAAAACGCTAATTAGTTACTGCTAAAATGTTAAAAACAACGCGCGCGCGTCTCAACTTCTCTCCCTCCTGCTCTGCAGGCACAGACAGCTGTCCCCCCGCCCCGCTTCACCAGCCTCGGTCTTTCGCGGCGTGTCCTCGCTGTAAACTGTGTTACAAACATGCGCGGCTCCACAGTCACTCCTGTGATGTTTCTCTGCACGCTCAATAACCATGCTGGTTTGTAGCAGACGTTGCTTTATTGTTTAAGCTGCAAAAATACACTTAACAGACTGCACGATCCTCCACCGCTCCGTTCTCTGCACTTTCTTTACTCCTGAACCTGCGCGCCTACGTCACGCTCTCTCTCGCGGTGCGTTCACTGGCACTCTGTAATAATATACATGCACGAACACTGCTGTATACATTACAACTCCATCAGAGACAGATCAGTTAAAAAAATGACTTTAAATCACTTTAAAAATGATCTGTTATTTAGATTGAAAAAGTCTGCACAAAATATAAATAAATAAAAAACCACCACAAAAACTAAAAGTGCAGGTGTAGTTTTACTTGGAGACTAAATACTTTACTAAATAAAGTAATTTCAGTAAAATTACCCCTTGTTGTTTTTTAAAATTTTATATAATACTGCAAAGCAACATGTTAAGTTAATTTTGTCAAATAAATACTTTTTTTTGGGGGGGTTATATCACGAAATTTATCGTTATCGTGATAATACTCTGAAATATCATGATATAATTTTTGAGCCATATCGCCCACCCCTAGCTCACATGATCAAGGAGGACCATCAGCCACGTGTCGCGTAGCTGTGACGCATAACAGATGCGACTTATAGGGCGAAGCGGCGTATTTATGGATTTTTTCAAATTATTCCCAATAATTGGACAAAGTGGCTTATACACAGAAGCGACTTTTACCCCGAAAAGTACGGTTTCTGCTTTTCTTCGTTCACATTTGGATGACGTTGTTTCAAGTGTGTTAACGTTAGACATGTTGCTGCTGCAGATCCAGTCTTGTGAAACAACGTCCACACACAGCTTTGGATGTGCGCTCGTCTTTTAACAAGAAAGCTATAATATTCCCAAACAGGAGACCGCAATCAAGAAGCTAGGCTGCTATTGCTACGCGTGCTGCAAGATAATAGCGCCGTGCTGAAACACGCCCAGGAAATTTAGTTCCACGCCGCACATATTCTCCCGTTAATAACATTTAATAAGTGAAAAAATAACTGAAACGTTACCCCGGTGGACCGAACCGAACGTGCCGTACCGAAACGGTTCGGTACACCCACGTGTACCATTACATCACTACTAAAACTTATATAGACAAGTTATACAACAAACTTAATGTAATTTGTCTTTTTAACAGGTTGAAGAGACCAGATGAGACATCTCCTGGAGCCTGTTCTAAATGATACAATTTATGGTTTTTAAATTACAGTTCAGAAGAGATTTTAATGTAGGTTTGCACAGGTTTTGAAATGTTGTTAAATATTTACTAAATGTGAATCAATATGGTACAAAAAACTGTGAAGTCTGTATTTTATGTTGAGTTAAAGGTTAATGCACTATGATAGGCTGAAGTCTGTTCACTTTTGTATTAATATATTGTGAATTATTTGTCCGTGATGGACTGGAGACATGTCCAAGTGTCCCCCGCATCTCACACAGTGATGGTTGGACATGGACACCAGTGACCCCCGAGACGTAAAAAGCAAGAAGTGGGTAAAGATGATGGATGGATGAATTATTTGTTCCTAGATTTTTATTTTATTGTTTTAGAGAAATCCAGGGAACTAAGCTAATACTGTTTAAAAATGGTGATAAATGTGTATTTAATAACTACATGCCTATATCATTGTTACCACAATTTTCAAAAATTCTAGAAAAACTATTTGTAACCAGACTCGACTTATTTCTTGATAAAAATAACATTTTTGATAACGGTCAATATGGATTAAGATCAAATAACTCAACGACCATGGCGCTTATGGAGTTGATGGAGCAAGTTACCACAGCTATAGACCAAAAACAACATTGCATAAGTATATTTGTTGACTTGAAAAAAGCATTTGACACTATTGACCACACCATTCTACTTGATAAATTGGAAAAATATGGTATTAGAGAACCAGCTCTGCAGTGGATATTTAGTTACAGGTAGTCCCCGATTTACGAGCGCTCTGATCTGCGAGGTTCCAGACTTACGAGCTGCGAATTTTTGGAAAAAACGAAAAAAATACTGAGTTTTCATGTGTTTTTTCACCACAGTTAGTTAGTTAAGCATATGGACACACGTTTCCGATCATTTTTATGCACTCATAAGCAGTTTTTGGATGAAAATAGAGTGTTTGTAGTCGCGCTAGCGAAAACCGTTCCAATTTACGAGCGAAATTCCGGATTTACGAGAGAAATGGCGGCCGTTCCAAATTACGAGATTTCCGGTTTACGAGCGCCTCGTTGTAACGGATCTCGCTCGTAAATCGGGGACTACCTGTATTTGAAAGACAGAAAACAGTTTGTCCAAATAGATGATGTGAGATCTAACCTATGTAATGTTTTGTCTGGAGTGCCACAAGGCTCGGTGCTTGGACCCAAGTTATTTATCTTATATGTAAATGATTTAATGAAGGCAGTGTTTCCCCTACCATTATACAAGCGGGGTGCCCCACCCCGCCAACAGAACTGAGCACCCCGCCTACCAAACCGAACTTGCCCCCCCACCCGGCACTGACATAGCACTAAGCTGCACAAAATACAGGCTCTCTAGCTAAAAAGCTAAAGGGGCCTCTTCCCTCATGCTGAAAGCTCCCTACCCCTGCTCAAAAACTGTTGGTACAAGCTTCGCTCAGACATGTCTCCATCCCTCCCCATCAACAAAAATTATGGATGAGATGAGCACCCCGCCATGGCAAGTTAACTAGGGGAAACACTGGAAGGTGTCCAGTATCCTTAAATGTGTTCTTTTTGCCGATGATACTACTTTCTTTTGTTTGGGTAAAGATTTGAAACAGCATGTATATTATTACAGAGTGCCAGTGAACGCACCGCGAGAGAGAGCGTGACGTAGGCGCGCAGGTTCAGGAGTAAAGAAAGTGCAGAGAACGGAGCGGTGGAGGATCGTGCAGTCTGTTAAGTGTATTTGTGCAGCTTAAACAATAAAGCAACGTCTGCTACAAACCAGCATGGTTATTGAGCGTGCAGAGAAACATCACAGGAGTGACTGTGGAGCCGCGCGTGTTTGTAACACAGTTTACAGCGAGGACACGCCGCGAAAGACCGAGGCTGGTGAAGCGGGGCGGGGGGACAGCTGTCTGTGCCTGCAGAGCAGGAGGGAGAGAAGTTGAGACGCGCGCGCGTTGTTTTTAACATTTTAGCAGTAACTAATTAGCGTTTTACACCAGTACAGATTGTTGGAGGGGATGTGCGCAGTTGTTTAAAGCGCTCGGGTGTTAAGGGGCGGGGCGCCCTGACGTGTTACGTCATGAAATTAGCATATCATGATATAAGTTTTTTGCCCGGGCAAGCTTTTTATACCGGTATTACCGGTAACGATATGATATGGCCCAGCCCTAATGTGAGCAGCTGGTTTCAGCTGTCATCAGCCAACTGGTTGATCCACTGTGAGAGGGTGCTATTTATCAAAGTCAAAGTCAAAGTCAACTTTATTGTCAGATCTGCAATATGTACTGTACAGGACATACACAGGACCGAAATTGCGTTTCTCTCAGTCCCTCGGTGCAACAGTAAACATCTAAACATTGAAACACTGAAACATATAATAATAGACATAAGCATAAAATAGTAAAACTAACACTGTCCTGAGTTTTTTGCATAGTGGTATAAGAGTATGAAAATTTACACCAACTCTAAAACTAAAACATTAAACATTTAATGAACATAATACTGTCCTGAGTTTTTGCATACTAGTATAAAAAAGAGTATAAAAAGTATAACTAAAATAAACTAAAGGTTTCTAGCATTGACATTTGCAAAGTGGCAAAGCAGCGTATGAGTTAATGTACACAGTATATGTATGAGGTAGTAGTTGATGTTGTTATAGAGGCAAAAAGTGGCATATGCAGTAAGGCACATTGGGCATCCCTAAGTAAGACCGTTCAGAGCACACTGTATATGTATCAGCAGTGGTGTAGATATTAGAGTAGTGTAAATGTAAACAGTAGTAATTACATGTAAGCAGTAGTAAAAAAAGTAAACAGTATTAATAAATGTAAACAGAGAATGTAAACAGTATTATGATTATAGGCAGTGATGTAATACAAACATTAGTGCAAGTATGAGAAGTAGTGCAAACTGTATGAGCACATGACCGAGAGTTTAGTGAATAACCCGTTTGATGACACAGAGTCCAGTGTTAAAATCTTTGTGTTTTGTGGTAATGTGTGAGAAAGTTTTAGTGTTAAGGCAGTTCAAATGGGAGGGGGGGCAGAGCAGGCAGAGTGTTTAGCATCCTGACTGCCTGATGAACAGAGCTGTCTCTCAGTCTGCTGGTTCGAGCCTGGAGACTCCTCAGTCTCCTTCCTGATGGCAGCAGTCTGAAGCAGCTGTGTAGTGGGTGTGTGGGATCACCTGCCATGCAGTGGGCTTTCCGAGTGAGGCGTTTGCTGTGTAAGTCCTGCAGTGAGGGGAAGGAGGTGCCGACGATCTTCTCAGCTGCTCTCACAATGCGCTGGAGGCTCTTGCGGCAGGATGCAGTACATGCACCAAACCACACAGTGATGCAGCTGGTCAGGACACTTTCTATGGCACCTCTGTAGAAGGTGCTCATGATGGGGGTTGAAGCTCCAGCCCTTTTCAGCTTGCGGAGAAAGTAGAGACGCTGGTGAGCCTTCTTTGCCAGTGCTGCAGTGTTCCTGCTCCAGGACAGGTCCTTCGAGACGTGCACTCCCAGGAACTTGGTGCTGTCTACTCTCTCCACTGCGGTGCTGTTGATGGTCAGAGGGGCATGCTGGGCATCCCTCTTCCTGAAGTCCACAACAATCTCCTTTGTCTTCTCCACGTTGAGAGTGAGATTGTTGTGTCCGCACCACAAGGCCAGGCGGCTCACCTCGTTCCTGTAGTCCGTCTCATCGTTGTTGCTGATGAGACCCACCACTGTTGTGTCGTCCGCAAACTTGATGAAGTGGTTGGAGCTGTATGATGGTGTGCAGTCGTGTGTTAGCAGGGTGAATAGAAGGGGGCTCAGCACACATCCTTGTGGGGCCCCTGTGTTCAATGTGATGGTGCTAGATGTGTTACTCCCGACTCGTACTGTCTGTGGTCTCCCGGTCAGGAAGTCTAGCAGCCAGTTACACATTGAGGTGTTCAGCCCCAGACTGTCCAGTTTAAGGATGAGCTGTTGGGGGATGATGGTGTTAAATGCCGAGCTGAAGTCGATGAACAACATTCTAACATAGGAGTCCTTCGTGTCCAGATGTGTGAGAGCTGTGTGAAGGGCAGAGGAGATGGCATCGTCGGTTGAGCGATTAGGTCGGTATGCAAATTGGAAGGGATCCAGGGAGTCAGGGAGGACAGATGTGATGCTTTTCATGACTAGCCGTTCAAAGCACTTCATCAGGATGGGGGTGAGTGCTACTGGGCGATAGTCATTGAGGCATGCGGGCGTTGCCTTCTTTGGGACAGGGATGATGGTGGTGGCTTTGAAACAGGTGGGGACGATGGCCTGGCTCAGTGAGATGTTAAAG
>JBBPBX010093606.1:0-13524 GCA_038048925.1 Garcialebias charrua
GCACCGACACTTGCTTGGCACTGAATGGAGCAGTCACTTGCTTGTTTTGCATGGATGTGATTAAAGGAAGGATTTTCATGTCAGAGTTGGTTCTGGTTTTCTTAAAGGGACATTCTGGCCATTTTGAAGTGGAGCTCTATGGAAAATATAAGAGGAATTAATATCTATCTCGAACAGTCTCAGTTTATTTCTGATAGCTAAAGCTAACAGCTAGTCCAAGTGAAGCAAAGTTTGTTGATTGATTGTTGTGCTGCTGACCATCCATGCTGCTGATTTATTTCATGCTGCTGTGTTCATTCGTCCTCATCTGTTCACACAGACTCATGTTCATGCTGCTGTTCGGTGTGTGTTGTTTGTGTACTACTAGTGTTTATTGCAGTCTTAGTTTAGCGTGTTTCTTAGCTCATATCTTAGATCTTATTACTGTTTTTCTTTACAATTTGTATTTTAGTTGGATGTAACTGGGACCCTGTGCACAACGTTTCATTCCACCACGTGTACCACATATGATGCAAATAACAATAAAGAAACCTTGACCTTGACCTTAAGAACAAAGATTGCCGTTGTCTTTAAAATCCTATCTCATAAAGTTCAAATGGGGTCAAGTAAACTAATAAATTTAATTCTTCATAACATTTTCAACGAAGCTTACTTCAAAATGTCTGCATTACAGTATCTCTTTATGAATGCCTCTGTGGTGGGTCTGAAAAGATCTCCAATTCAAATGTACACCATCTTGTAGGTCAGTCTCCCCACCATCACAGACATTTACACCTCCAGATGCAGGAAAAGAGCCACCTGCATCATGAAAGACCTCACTCACCCAGCACACTCACTCTTTGCCCCACTCCCCTCAGGACGGAGGTTGAGGAGCATCAAATGTAGAACCACTAGACTGAGGAACAGCTTCTACCCTGAGGCTGTTAGACTCATGAATAAATAAAAATAAAATAAAAAATAAACACTGCAAAATATCACATTCTTGTTGCTGTGTTCATCTGTGTTCATCTGTGACCATCTGCTCATACAAACTCATGTTCGTGCTGCTGTTTATTCCCACTATATTAGGCTTAGTGTATTACTAGTTGATGTTTTTCTTAGTTAATTCTAGATGTTATTACTGTTTTTCTCTTGCATTTGTTGTTGGATGTAACTGGGACCCCGTGTACATAATCTCGTTTTCATCACATGTACCACATGCGGTGCAAATGACAATAAAGACTCTCTGACTCTGACTCTGATCTTGTGTGGGTATTGGTGGGAAAAAATGTATACTCGGTGTGAGAGTGTTTGTGTGTGTCCTGCCATCTGTTTTAGTCGACAGCTGCCTGTTTATCTCATCCCATCTATAACTTGTGAGAAGTAAAGCATGAGTACAGCTGTGACAGTAGTTCAGTGCTACGAGGCTCCTTTTACCTCTGTGAGACTGGAGGTATATTTAAAGATGTAAAATGTAAACAAATGGTTTTGGGGTGATGTTCTCAAAGAAGAAAAAAAGGAACACTGTAGATAACACCTCATGTTGTGGACCATTGAGAATACACTGTATTTATCCCTCGGCCACTCCAAGCGTGCCAAACCCTCATTAATCTGTGAGGATGGCCTTCCACTCTCCTGGGTGAGACCAGTCTGCCCAGGCCTCATCACCCGAGGCGGGTGAAGCACATGCGATGCTCCAGCCTTGGCACGGGGCACCAGGCCTGCTTGGCATGGATGACTCCACTTCATGAGCCAGCCTGGTAAACACTGCATTCCTCTGCTCCCGGTCTTTGTGCACAGTTCAAGTGTTCACATGCCTCTCATCGTTTAACTTCCTCTCCAGTTTGTAAGTTTTCTCTGTCGTTGGTGTATCAAGTGAAATCAATTTTAAAGCCTTCAACTCCATTCTTATTTTTCTCAGCTGCAGTCATCGTAACACCTGTTTGAATTCCTGCTGATCTTCAGCTCAATTTTTATTGATTCATTTTCCAGCGATTTGTTCCACAGCAACATTTATCCAAGTTTTACACTATCTGCAGAATAATCCTTAGAGTTAACAGATTCTTTAATCTTCCAAGCTTCTGTTTAGACAATCCCTGGAAGTGGACAGCTGGTGCCAGCGCTGCACCTTCCCACCCTCCCATATGAGGGACTTTTGGCCTGGTGCCTGTACTTTGCCTGATCGGAAGCTCTGCGGCTTTGTTTCTGAACTTCAAACAAAAAGCATATAATACCAGCAAAACACCCAATTATAAAATGGATGGAGGCCATTTGGCCAAGCAAAACAAGGGCACAGTACACTGTCGTTTCTTCTCTGATAAAACCGGTGATCAACAGAGGATAACCTCCATATCACTAAAGAATATCCATCATTTTCAGTCCCTGTCAAAAAGGCTCTTGCTGGGCCTGTAGCTACAGACCATTACTGTCAGCTAGAGTTTAAACTTTGTCCAGACTGTAAACATCTTTATCTTTTCCTCATCTTTCAATATGACCATCAGTACGATATGTGTGTTTCTGTTTAAAGCAGCAGGTCCCTGACTCTATCTTAAGTCCCAAATATCTAACCAAGGTCATAATTTTCAGGAAACCAGTGGTATATACAGTCTGGCAACATGCAAGCTGTCACCTCTAAGTAAGCCACCACTAAGAATATCCGGCTGAATTTATTAAATTCCCACAGTATGATGAGATTCTAGGCCATATGAAATCCATACAAATTATTAGGCAGGATATGACAGAAAGCAAAAATTCAATACTCTCAGGATTGATGTCTGAGACCTTTTCCTAGAGGGTGCACAGAATTAAAAAAAAATGCAGTTTCATTATATTGCTCCTTTTGCAAGAAATCAGTTGTGGAATTACATGACTATTAAGTAGCTGAGCTCACAAAATAAATTAATAGCAATATTATACGACTTGGGGGGGAAGGGGGCACAACCTATGAGCTGAACACATTGTAATCACAATGATATATTATAGGTGTCTGTAATCTGTAAAGAAAGGGAAAAACACACACAAAAAAATCTGTGAGTGTCTTCACGGTTCATTTTGTGCAGACTCGCTCTATCGCGGTTTTTCAAAATAAGATTGGACATGACACAATTGGCTGATCGATGGATGGGCCGCACAATCAGAATGGAATTTTTATTTAAAATTATTTAATTAAAATTATTTAGCACCTGCTGAACAAGTCTGTGTGCAGCCCACATAAAGCTTCGTTCTGCAGCGTGTCATATCTTCGTTCTGCAGCGGAGAAGTGGGCATGGCCGAGTGTGCTGGCAGGCGGCAGAGAGCTACAATCATTACATTCTGTGCTCTTTTAGAGCATTTAGAGTTTAGAAACATTGTTTAGAATAGTGAACGGGTGTGGGAAGGGTTTAAAACTAGGCCCGTTGCGATAAACAATAAATCAATTAATCGCATGATAAATGAAAATTATCAACCTCATTTTCATTTATCGGCTTTATCGTTTCTTTGTGTCTCTCTCTTTCTACTGAAGACACTGGAAGACAAAAGGCTCAACTCCAGTGCTCTTCACTGACCCTTCCCTTTCTCATTTCTCGATGTCTCTATGTGACCCTGTGATGGACTTGCGTCCCGTCTAGGGTGTACCCCTTCCCTTTCTCATTTCTCCTTGTCTCTATGTGACCCTGTGATGGACTTGCGACCCGTCTAGGGTGTACCCCGCCCCTCGCACTGTGATTGCTGGACATGGGCACCGGCAACCCCCGTGACTCAAAATGGAAGAAGCGGGTAAAAGATAATGGATGGATGGATGGATGAATACTTCATCACTGCTTAACCACTCAGTGCTTTTCCCCTTATATGTACCAAGAACAACCTCTGACTCATGGTGTCAGTTTACAGCCAATAACAGAGACTTCAACATAATTGCCAAAGAAAACCTGGTGGCTAATGGTGGTTAACTACAGGCCCAAAGTCAATTCCTCATGGCTGACAGAGGAGTCTTTGCTTGGTACTAGGCCTTGGAGCCTGGTTTTGACCAAGAGATGAAGCCAAACCACTAGGCCTTGTGACAGGTGCAGTGGCGGCTCTTAAATGGGGGGTTCCGCAGGGGTCCATCCTGGGTCCTCTCTTGTTCTCCTTATACCTGCTGCCACTCGGTGCTATTTTCCGGAAACACAATATACCTTTCCACTTCTACGCTGATGACTGTCAAATTTACTTCCCCCTAAGACAAAATGGTACAGGCTCTATTCAACCTCTGCTCGACTGCCTGGCTGACATCAGGGACTGGATGGCTTTAAATTTCTTAAGCTTCAATGATAAGAAGTCTGAAGCCATATTGTTCCTTCCCAATGACACAACCTCAAACCACTGCATTGACCTGTCTGCTCTACCCCTGTCCGAAAAACAAAAAGTCAAAAATCTGGGAGTGATAATGGATCCTTCCATGAAACTCAACAGTCATGTAAACATGATCGTCAAATCCTGTTTTTTCCAGCTGAGGCGTCTGTCTAAGCTGAAGCCCATATTATCCAAAAAGCACCTGGAGACAGTGATTCACGCATTCATTACATCTAGGCTTGATTACTGCAATTCACTTCTGTTTGGCGTCAGTCAAGCCACCATTGCACGATTACAACTGGTTCAGAACGCAGCTGCCCGATTTTTAACCAGCACACGCAAAAGAGAGCACATTACACCAGTCTTGGCCTCCCTTCACTGGCTACCGGTTCATCTTCGAATCCAATTCAAAATTCTCATGTATGTCTACAAATCGCTGAACAGTCTCGCCCCCGCCTATCTCTCGGATCTGATACACCCATATGTCCCTCCACGTGCTTTGAGGTCAGAGGATCAGGTACTCTTAATAGTTCCAGAAACTCGCCTTAAGCGCAGGGGTGACAGGGCGTTCTCTGTAGCAGGCCCAAGACTCTGGAACGAGTTACCGCTGCTCATCAAACAGGCCCCCTCCCTCTCGGTTTTCAAATCCCGGTTAAAAACTCACTACTACTCCATTGCTTTCAATGCCAGCTGATTTGTATTGGATCGTTTGATTTATGATCTGCAATGTTTTTATGTTTTTCGTGTTGTACTTCATTGTCTGTGTTGCCTGTTGCGTGTTTGTTTGTCCAGCACTTTGGTGTGGACTTGTTCCTGTTTAAAGTGCTTTATAAATAAAATGGTATGGTATGGTATAGGTAAGGAGCCTGGGCTGGGTAGAGCTTACACACCCATTTCGTCTTGACTTTAGCTCTTTCATTCCAGCTCACTGTATTTGACATGGATGACTCACCCCTCTGTGAGGGGTAGAAAACGGAATAGGCCTTAAATCAAACACATTGCAGATTTTTGCACACACAAATCAAAATCTTGACTTTCTACCTTGGGGTTCCTCACACTGACAAGTTCACCCCTCTGTAGGACAAAAACACCTTCAACCATCAGTCAAGATACAATTTATGCACGTTCACATCTTTCATATGATACAGACAGTGAAGACTTTGGGAATTTATTAGTAAAAATGAACAAAGCACAATGATAAAGCCATGTCAAAAATAAATTATGCAAGTCAGGCTAAGTCAAATGTGCACACCTGACCTAAAAAAATCTAATGCTTGGACAATCATTTTCAGAATATAACCCTTCTGAAATAGGTTCCCATTGGTTAGCAATTTAACAGCCAATATTGGAAACACACACATGTTTCAAATATTGGCTCAAACAAAACAGCAAGAGAGAAAGATTTTCATTCAGAGGTGGAAGATTAGTCACAGCAATAAATGTGACTGCCCAGGCCAATAAATCATTTCAATCAGCTGCACAAGAAAAGGAAATCAAATGTAAAGTGCACTAAAAAGAATTACCAGAAAAAGAGAGAGACAGTGAGAGAGACAGAAAATGAGTGACCGCAATGAAAAAATAGGTTTATTTTTCCCCAAGACCTTTAAATCGCTCAGAGTTTGATTCAGTTTCGAAGCAAATAGTTTGAAGCAAGATAACATGTCAGAAATAACACAAATGATAAAAGCACACACCAAACATGAAATCAAAGACCATGGTGGCAAAAATCTACAGTCAATAATATTAAATATGAAACAATGTGGTAAATAAAGAGATGTTTGAAAGCCCAATAGCATATAAATACTTGTATTGATGAGTTAGATCAATTGATCATGCTTTAATGTTTCTGCTGCAGCTGGTGTCTGATTTATCACTGCTTGAATATGAAATACTGTAAACTCTGTAAATCTGCCTGCAAGACAACATCTGTGAAAAGTATATTGAGTGATTTGTACTGGGAGGCCCTATGGTCATATATCTGTGTGTTATTATTTAACTTTCTGAGGTATTGTGGCTCTGGGCCCTCTGCAGACATATGGATGTGTTACATTATGCAGGAAAAAGAGCAGATCCATTATTCATCCTGATGACTTGGCTCCAGGTTAAAGGCCAAGTCTTCAAGAGCCAAGTGTGGGGCATGAGGGGATACTTCAGCAGTTTTACATTGCCAATAAGTTTCAACAAAGTTGTGCCTTTACAGCAAATAAATCATCTAGGGGTATAATACCTCTGTGTCTTTCAAGTTACAGTTTGATGATGTGAGCAATTTGTTGATTTGGCCTAATGACAAAGTTACAACTCAGCAAGTTTACAGGAGATTTAACAACCAACAATTTCCCTGGAGTGGATCGGGACAATGAACTATGGCAACAATGTAATTACCGTGTATGGATACTCAGGTGAACATTCCTGGGTTTGCCTTAGTCTATAGTACTTCATTTTTGTGACTTCACCTATGGGCTGAGCTTTCTAGTCAAAGTTTGAATAGTTTAAACCAGAGAAGGCTATAAACTGGCCCAAACAAAGTCAACCTGAAAACATGGGTTATAATCGTGAGCTCAGAAGTGATTCATTTCCAGTGTACAGTAGCTCTCGTTACTTTGGGTTCAACTTTCGCAGACTCATTGTTTTGTAGGTTTTCAACGTAAAATTGTACACGACACATGATTGGCTGATTGATGGAAGGCGACCAACCAGAGCATTGTGCTCTGTATCGCAAGCACTGATTGGCTCAGTAACAATCACATCAGTCTGTCTGCTCTCTTTCACTGAGCTCTTTTAGAGAGTTTAGAGAGTTTAGAACATTGCAAGAGTGTGTGAAGGGTTTAAAGCCTTTATATTTATACACACACACACACACACACACACACACACACACACCTCATAAGAGAACTTTATATATTTTCACTTCTCTCACATCTAGCATCTACTCAATTTTCTTGTACCTTCCACCTCCAACATCACTGTTTCTAAACATCTAAACAGGCAAGCTCAAACAATAATTCTGATTTTAGTTGGATCCAAGGAAAATCCAATGTTGCTGTTGTCATCATTCTTTGTTTGTAGCCAGGTCTCTCTTGTAAATGAGTCCTCGAGGCTCAATGGGATTAACCTGCCTAAATAAAGGTTGAATGAATGGTGACATGCACGCTGGTCAACTTTAGCTACTCACGTACAACTATGGGCACAGTAAGGTTTTTGACTTGGAATGTCAATGGAACCAGTATTCAACAAAAAAGATTAGGAATTTTTAACCAGCTTAAAAGATTACAGGCAGATGTTGTCTTTTTACAAAAGATTCATAAATCTACGACAACTGCAGATGATCTTAAATCATCTGAGTTTCCAAATGTGTTTTGTGCTTGCGATAACTCAAGACAAAGGGGAGTGGCAATATTAAGACAAAAAATTTAATTTTACAGTTATAGACACAGTTACAGACCCAGAGGGTATATATTTAATAATAAGACTTTGTATAAATAACCACAAGTTGTGTATTGTCAGCATATATGGCCCAAATGTTGATGACACCTCTTTTTTTCATGATTTTTTCTGAGCACTATCTGATGACTTGGATTGCTCACTTATACTTGGAGGTGACCTCAACTTTGGTCTAAATGAAGAATTAGATAGATGTAGTAGAGTAGGAACTCAGCGCAGTTGGCAGACCATAAATATAGTTAAACAGTACATGAATGATTACGGACTTTGCGATGCATGGCGATATCTTCACATGAACCGTGGGGAGTATACTTTCTTCTCACATGTCCATCGCTCTTACTCTCGTCTGGATTATTTTTTAGCCAGCAGCTCGTTGTTGACAGACATCTCAGACACTGAGATACACCCTATAGCTGTCAGTGATCATGCTCCTGTCTCTAACGCTATTAAACAGAAAAGAAATCCCAAAAAGTATGAACTGGAGATTTAATACATCATTGCTTGAGGATGAAGATTTTATCAAATATTTTACAGAAGAGTGGGCTTCATATCTGGAGTACAATGACTTACCTTCCGGTTCCGGTTATGGCGGCCGCTTGAGCAGACGCATGCAACTTCGCTCCGCAGCTACTGCCTCAAATATGGCAAGATAACGGCTGTTCACTGCGATAAAATGCAAAAAAAAGGTGACAGTCTAAGGAAGAATGCCTAACCGAACTAAAAAGAACAAAGGCAAAAGCGACACGACCAAACAAACAACGTTGTTTGACTACAATCTGCGTAGTGAAGCCCGGAAAACTAGCAGAACCATGGCGGAACAAGGAGGTGAAAGCGACCCAGCAAGCAGTAAGTTTGACCAAATCTTATCTGCAATAACAAGCCTACGAACTGAATTCTCTTCTAAACTCGATGGAGTGTTGGAAACGCTAAAAAATATGAAGCAGGAGATGAAAGACTACAACGAACGGGCTTCACAAACAGAAGACCGCATCTCCCTTGCAGAGGATGAGGTGGCTAAGCTACGAGCTAACGTTAGCACCTTACAGGCTAACAACAAATCGATGGAAATAAAATTGATGGATTTGGAATCAAGAGCTCGCTTAAATAACTTACGGCTTGTGGGTCTGCCGGAAGGCGCTGAGGGCTCTGACCTATGTGCTTTTTTGGAGCGGTGGATTCCTGAATCGGTGGGGAGCAACGTGGACGCGGCGCAGGCCTCGGAGGGCCTGCAGGCCAAGGTGAGCCTGGAGTCCGCCTACAGACTGGGCCGGAGGATGGAAGGCGCTGCTCGACCCAGAACCCTGCTGATGAGGTTTGTGAATCTTCGTGAGAAGCAAAGGGTCATGAGAGCAGCGAGAACGAAGAAGGATATATATTATAAAGAGCAACAGGTCCGCTTTTACCCAGATTTGGCTCCGGGGCTCCACCAGCTCCGGAAAAAGTTTGACCCAATTCGGGAACAACTACGTAAACTGGGCATTCGTAATGGAATAATTCATCCTGCAACACTATTGGTGACATTTAAAAATAAAACAATGAAATTTAACTCCTTTGAGGACGCATGCAAGTTTATAAAAGAAATTGAGGAAGACTCAAAACATGCAAAGCCTTGAGGAAGGGAAAAGAAGAAAAAAAAGAAAAGGACACTGATGGTATGTTAAAAGATAAGAGGGGAAAAAAAAATAAAAAAAAAAATATAATAATAATAATAATGACAATAATTTGAAATGTAAAGTCTTGTCATTGAATGGTATATTGGACTTATAGTTTAGTTCTACAGTAAATAGCTAAATACGTCTTATTTGTTTATCTCTTTACTGGGCAATGCAGTGAATATATTTGGTTAATTAAATAAATATATAAGGGTCTTTGAATAAATAGAAGTTTAAACTAGAGCATAGGTATAATAAGTTAGTTAGTCTGAATAGGCTCTAAACATAAGTGAACAGAGGTTAGAATTATAAATCATTATAATTTTTTTTTTTTTTTGTTTAATTTATTTATTTATTTATTATTATTTTTTTTATTTTTTTATTTTTTTTTTTATTTTTTTTTTTTTATTTTTTTTTTTTTAAATTATTATTATTATTTTATTTTTTTTTTTTTTTTATTTTTTTTTAATTCAAGGCAGTATCGGGGGAAGTTGTTGCAGACAAGCAAGGAGTGGTGGTACTGATCCTCACCAGGTGAGGATTGGTTTCTGGCTATATCGGGAGACGTAATGGAAGTGGGAGGGATCCTCTCAACTTTGGGAGGGAGGGTGGGTGTGGGAAGGGAAGTTTTTGTTTTGTATTTAGTGGAGTTGTACGTAATGGATGTGCGACTTAACATTGTTTTTTTTTGTTGTTGTTGTGTCTCAAACAATGCAAATTTGTTTAATGGACTAATTTTATTACAGTATGTCTCAAACAGTAAAGTTTAATTTTATTTCATGGAACTGCAGAGGTCTTCAACGTCTTCAAAAAGTTAAACAAGTTATGAACAGATTAAAAGAAATGGATTCAAAAATTGTGTTCCTCCAAGAAACACATCTTCTTGACGAGGACTTGTTAAAGGTAAAAAGGAGGTGGAAGGGCAGCATTTACACGGCACCATACACTTCTCAGTCTAGAGGGGTAATGACTTTAATTCACGAATCTGTACCATTGCAAATTAAAAACATAATTAAAGATAAAAGAGGAAGATACCTAATTCTTCAAGGCTACTTAATGTCAGAAATGCTAATTTTAACTAACATATATGGTCCGAATGTGGATGATAATAAATTTTATACCGATATACTCCTCATACTAACATCACTAAAGGGGTTACATATAATGGGCGGAGATTTTAATTGTACATTGAATCCAAATTTGGACAGGTCAACAGGGACGGATCAATCGCATCTTAACTGTAGAAGTGCAATAAAAACTATGATGAGGGAACTAGAGTTACGTGATGAGTGGAGAGAGAGAAACTTAGTTAACAAAATATACTCATGCTACTCAAGTTCTTTCAAAACCTACTCTAGAATAGACTATTATTTAATTTCTACAGAGTTACAGTATAAAATCACAGAATGTTCCTATGAAAATATAGCTATTTCAGATCATGCACCATGTAGGTTAGTTTATAAAGATGATAAAATAAAGAGAGATCCTCCAAGATGGCAATTTCAACACAAATGGCTACGAGATGAAAATTTTGTGAAATACTTAAGGAAGCAAATAGATGAATTTTTTCAAATTAATACTATTGAAACATCAGCATGTATAAGATGGGAAGCTTTTAAGGCCTTTCTTAGAGGGCATATTATTAGTTATACAGGTTCCAAGACAAAACAAACTGAGAAAATTAGAACACAGATGGAAAATAAAATAAAAACAATACAAGAGGAAATAAACAAAAAACAAGATCCACAATTGGAAAAGGAATTATTAATTTTAAGAGCAGAATACAATAAACACTCTGCATCAAGAGCCGCTTCAAGTTTATTACGACTTAAACAAACATTCTATGAACAGGGAGATAAATCAGGAAAGCTATTAGCCTGGCAAATAAAACAGTTAGAATTTAGGCAACCAATTACATCTATTACAATAAATGAACAAACTTTACAAGATCCACAACAAATAAATTCAGCGTTTAAGAATTATTATGAGAATTTGTATAAAGCACAAGAAAAAATAACATTAGGAAAAACAGATGAATTCTTAACAAACTTAAATATACCTAAATTTTCAGAAGGAGATAGGGAAACCCTGAATTTAGAAATCACACAGGAGGAGCTGGGACAAGCTATAAACAATATGAAATCAGGAAAAAGGGGAGGACCTGATGGCCTCCCAATAGATTTATACAAAATTTTTAAAGATAAACTTTTGGCTCCACTACTAGATATGTTTAAAGAAATTTTCAACTCAAATTATCTTCCCCCATCAATAAACGCTGCCATGATTACTCTATTACCGAAACCAGATAAACCATTAGATATATGTGAAAATTTTAGGCCAATTAGTTTGTTAAATGCAGATCTGAAAATAATATCTAAATTGCTAGCCTTACGTCTACAAAGGATCTTGCCAAAAATAATACATCATGATCAAAATGGATTCATATTAGGGCGACAAGGTTTTCATAATGTGAGGAGAGTATCAAATATAATTTATTACAATAAGGGATCTCCAAACTCAGCTCTTCTATCATTGGATGCCGAAAAAGCATTTGACAGAATAGATTGGGAATTCCTTCTTCAGGTATTGGAAAGGTTTAATTGTGGAAATAAGTTTGTTCAATGGGTAAAAATATTATATAGTAACCCTTCAGCTGAAATTATAACAAATAGAAATATATCTAAACCAATAAAGATCAGGAGGGGATGCAGACAAGGATGCCCATTGTCACCTTTATTATTTACTTTGGCAATAGAGCCATTTGCTATTGCTATCCGTTCACATCCGCAAATTTATGGAATCAAAATAGGATCCAATGAACACAAAATCTCCTTGTTTGCAGATGATGTTATTTTATTTGTATCTAAAATGAGTAGCTCAATAAAACATATTTTGGATATAATTAAACAATATGGTGAGATATCGGGATATAAAATAAATAAAATGAAATCTTCAATGCTACTTCTTAACAAGAATGATAAGATAAATATAACTTCAGAAATACAAGAGTTTAAGATAGTAAATGAATTTAAGTATTTAGGAATATGTATTTCATCAAACATAGAACAGATATCCGCAACTAACTATAAACACATATTAAATACTGTAGAAGAATCTTTAGAAAGATGGATGCCATTGCCAATATCTATGATTGGAAGAGTAAATTTAATGAAAATGATTATATTACCAAAAGTGCTTTATGTGTTTCAGAATGTTGCCCTTCCACCTCCTCCTGAATTCTTTCCACAAATAAGAAAGATGATGATACGTTTCTTATGGAAAAACAGGAAATCCAGAATACGCTTAACATTACTATACCTCCCGTATGATCGGGGAGGCTTGAAATGCCCTAATTTTCAGTGGTACTATTATGCAGTACATCTTAGGTCTATGATGTTTTATTATAGTAAACATTCCCCACATTGGGTTGATATGGAAACACAAGATTTAACAGTAACACTCCCAGCATATTTATATTCCAATTCAATAATGAAGCTCCTGAAACAAACTAAAAACCCATTTCTTAAAAACACAATTAGAGTATGGAGAGATGTTAAAAAAATTCTAAACGATTCAACTAATTTATCTTTATTCAGCCCAGTGTGGGGAAACCAATTCTTTTTACCAGGTAAAACGGACCCAACATTTAAAGAATGGAAGGATAAAGGTCTCCAAAGGATTGAACACTTGTATGAATCAAATTCAGACACACTAATGAGCTTTCAAGAGTTACAGACTAAATTTAATATAAATAAGAATCAATTTTTTAAATATCTTCAACTCAGAAATTTTATAAAAACAACTCAGAACAATGTGCTGACAAAACCTCTAAAATCAATTTTAGAAGAAATGCTAACAAAAGATAGTTTAAAAAAAGGTATTATATCAGATTTTTATCAGTTATTGACATCATATTCTCTTGAAGGATCACAGGATAGATTTAATGCTTGGAAAGAAGACATAATAATGGAACTATCAGAGGAAGACTGGAAAAGAGCATGTACTCTTGCTCACACTAGCTCTATTAATACAGCTTTAAAAATGATTCATTACAAGTGGTTAATGCGGGTTTACATAACTCCTGTAGACCTTAATAAATACAATGGGGAGATACCTGATGTTTGTTCAAAATGTGTTGAGG
>JBBPBX010093607.1:0-13524 GCA_038048925.1 Garcialebias charrua
CACACACACACACACAGAGACACACATATTCATATTATTTGTGTCTCAGTGTGGTTATGGCAAGTAGGTGCTTTTCGTTAGGTTAATTATTTCAGACAAGACGAATGAATTCAGTGTTTGGATCACATTGATTGCTACTGAACATCATCATTGAAGTATTAAAGATCCACACGTATACAAAGTAAATTTCTGCATTTTTTACTCATAACGTCTACGAAGTAACGACTCCACTGCCAGTTTTGGCAAGCATGAAGGGCACAGCTATCATCAGTGCAGAAAATGTTCGGCGGTGTTCTGCAAAGTGACAGATGACTGCACTCACTGCCTTTTTATGGCTCCTTCAGCCATGCTTAACGTTGAAATATGTGAAGGATTGTGCAGGGAATATATTTCACGCAGGAAATGGAGGTCACATTCAACCTGCTATGAGTTTTATGGTGCTTCAGATTCCTACACAATTTATTGTGTGCGTGAATAAAATGTTACAGGAAAAAGAAAAGAAAAAGAGAAAGATGATGACATAAAAGTCGCAATCTGCTTGATAAGTAGTATAAAATTCTCCATAGAAAGTGTCATTTGCTGAAATTCATTACTCTCCGTTCCTCTAGTCATTTGGATCTTTGGTTGTTTATGACACTCATTTCTGCATCACTAACAGAAACTACTATGATCAACTTTCCACTGCAGCTACATCGTAACATTTTACAGTAATAATTGCAAGCCCATCACAAGCTAATAAGACACTTGCAAACAACAATTAACCTAATTGGGATGTTACTGGACTGCAGGGAATGAGAAATCAAGGAGAACATGCTATGCACTAACAACCCCCAATGCTTCCTGTGAAAAAAACCCACATGCTATAAATTTGTCCCACCATTAGTGTAAAGAAAAATGCTGTAAGATTAATACACGAGATATAACTGTTCCATATAAAATATGGACTATTTAATGGAAGAGGGATAGATTTGCGTAAATGGCTATTCAGCGTGGTCATATTTTACATGCACAAATGTTCTTTGTGCCCTCTGAATGGGCATTGTTTATGCAAAGTGTATGATAATAGTCTCTTCTTCTGTGTAACTGCATAAATGTGGATCTGTGTCAGTGTGTGTCTGTGTGTGTACCTGAGTTTAAAGGAGAGAGAAAAACAAAGGGAGATCGATCACAAAGAGGTGTTCCTCCACTGTGTTTTTTTTAAGGGGAGTATTATTATGTAGATGAGCAGATTAAATGTAGTTGGACATCTAACAGCATGTCATTAATTCTGTAATGGCACTGAGACCTTAATGTTAGGCTTCGTCTCTCCTTGTGCTTTACACCGAACAACCCAGAGCAGCCATTAACCACCTGGCTGTGCATCTCACATGCTGAAATCTAGTCTGATCTTTGTGTTTAGCCAAACCCCCAATATTTTTTATTCTTCCCAAAGATTAGTTTTATTTTATTTTTTACTTCTCTCCGTGGTATTTTGCTTATACGTTTGTGTCTTGTAATAAAACCTAAACCAAAAATGAGCCAGATGCTAATTACTGGAGTTTTATTCTTTTTTGTGCCCCTCGGCAGGCAGTAAATCCACAAATACAACAGCTCCTACCTGTTAGTACAGACAAGCTCAGAGAACCACAGCAAAATGCATTACCCCAATTATCCAATTATCTCAAACAATGGGTGATTATCAAGTGTCATCACTAATACTTCTGCTGGACTACCTTGGGAGAAGCTGTTTAGCCGGTCTGAATAAAACCATTCATGTCTCCATTTTCTTTGTGTCAATACACAGCCACGTTCAAACCTGTACATACCTGCTACCATGTTTATTTTGACATGTCATTCAGGGCTGCTTCCCATTTTTTAAACGATTCTAGTATCCTGGATGAAGCTCTCATATTGCGAAGCAAAGGGAATAGAGCTGTTAGTGCAGTGACACAACCTTTGACCTAGCATATGAGAAGATTGCACGTGTGTGTCTGAGTGAAATCATGAACGAGAAGCATAAATCACACTATGCTACCATTGCTGTGCTGTTTTTGTATTTTCGCTGTGTCTCTTCTATTATCTGTCCTCATATCCAATAAGTGGACCTCTGGTTCTCTGACAGCAACAAACAGTACAAAAGTGTGCAGCTCAAAGTCTTCATCAATCAAAGTAAAAAAGAATCCTCAGCACTCCTGCAATCCAGTGATTATCCCATCTCCTTCCCCTGTTTCCTTTGTCTGCTCCTCCCCTTCGTCTCCACCTTCTCTTCATCTCCAAAATGTATGACATCACAGCTCATGTTGATGGACATCTTAAGCACAGATCACCATTTCAAAATAAGAGGTTGGATCCAAAACTCTCTAATCCGTGCACATTTGACTTGATGAATGCAGGAGCAAGTTACATTTGCAAGCAAGTGCTTACTTGTCCTCCAGAGTTTGTAGGGGCCAGCCGTCAGGTCATGTGTATATATCCACACCAAGTAAAAGAGATGTTCACTGAAGGATGAAGGCTCCTGTGTCTACTCATCATGTCCCTTGAGGGATGGTGTCACGTGCCCTGTTGCCACCTTCCCCTAACTAACCCCTAGCTGGCCCCAATACAGGCAGAGCTATTCTTAGCTTCAGTGTTAGGGCTGTCTCTAGGGAGCAGATGAGGGGCTTCTGTTGCATCGTACACACAATCACTCTCACACATAGATGTCTTTAATTTCCTATTAATTTTTGTCGAGCAGGTAATCTCAGAGCAAATTTTGATGAACAACACGTTATAGACAAAATCAGGTGACATCTCAGTTAATTGAGTGTTACACACTTGACTTTCTAGATGCCTGCAGTGGTGACAGACTCATTGTTAATGCAATCCGAAAAGTAAGCAAGTTTTATTTATCACATTTTTAGGTTTTTGTAGAAAGTTTTCCTTGTTTTTAAGTACTGTCACAACTAGTGTTTAAAATCAAAAGAGAGGTACTTGAAAGTGATAAAATATTTGATGTTTTAAAAGTAAAGCAAGACAAGATTTTGGAATGCAGCTCTGATACTAAAGGAACCCTCAGCAAGATCTGTACACTGCTCAGTTCATACCATGAGACCAGCTTGGACTCCCTTAAGGCATTCATGCTTAGCAAATCCTTGCAAAAGCTCTATAAGTAAAATTGGTGGTAAAATAAAAAATACATAACTAAACAATTTAAAAATAAATGCTTACTTGGTTGTTGCTGTTGCCAGTATAACTCTCAAATAAAACACAATTTTCTATTATTTTGTTTTTAAATTCTGTTCATATAGTAAAAAAAAAACATTACAGGATGTTTTCTGTTGATATCTTTTAAGGTATGTGTTTAACCTGTTTGGTAAATGAACAAAACTGTTTTTATTTTCAGTGTCTCAGCACACCGTTTTGCTCATTGACTGAAATGATGGAGTGGATTAATTTAAAGTGAATAAATGGCTTTCCAGCTAACAAAAGTGATGCAGCATGGTATAATGTATGAATACAACCACTTTTCAAATAATCCATTCTCACAGTAGTAAGCTTTTGTTATGCATCATACACATTGTGAAACACTGTCTATCTTTTACTACAGTCCAAACAATTTAGCACATAATTAATACATTATCTGTGAACAAATTAAAAAGGAAAAAAAAAATAAAGACCTGGTAAATGTGCCTGAAAATAAGTTTTCCATCCAATCTATTTAATTTGCAGATGTGATCGGCTAATGGGTGATGAGGCATTTGCTGATTTTATTTTTTTAAGTGCCTTATATTATAGAAGATTTTTACAGGAGCACATTTTTATTGTTGTGATGGCACCTAGTTCCAACAGATGCCGTACATTAAGGCACAGTGCTGAATCAGCAGCACTGTGTGATGTTACCTAACTAAAAAGAGAATGATGCTGGTGTAACTAGCAGCTGAAAGCAAAATATACTATTTAACTAAAGATTCACTGTACATATGAATAGGATAAAAGTAGCAAAAAAGAAAAAAACATCTCAGCTGCAACCTGCTGCAGTCTGTTCATTTATTTCCTTCCACAAGATACTTTGATTTGTAATAATTTACACCAGCGTTTAGACATTTATGAACTTTGAAATAATATTAAATACATTTATCCAGTGCAAAAACAATTGCCAAGTCTTCATGCGAGATAGTTCACTGTGACGACCTCTGAGGAAGGGAGCAGACAAAAGAAGAAAAAATATGTCTTTAAAATTGCTTGTTTGGATTTTCTTGTAGTTTACAAAAAAGTAAAATGCCCTTGAAGATTATTTTTTGTACGGCATATTTTACATTGCATTTTGTCGACAAGTGAACGCCATGTGCTGTATTTTATCTTTGTATATGGTCTGAACACAAAACTGAAAGTTATGCACCATAACTCATGTTCCCTGAAGGAAGGGAACGAGGTGCAACATACTTGCTATGGGAATTGCGCCCCCGCATGATTACCTGAAGGAATACATTCACGCCTTTATGGCAGGGGCGTCAGCGTCGCGCCAGAGGCCCCGCCCTCTGGGTATTTAAGCGGCTGACGCCCATCCATCTTTCTCCAAAATTGCACTTCACCGAGCTTTCAGCATTGAAAAGGGCCAGATATGTTGCACCTCGTTCCCTTCCTTCAGGGAACATGAGTTATGGTGCATAACTTTCAGTTCCCTTTCAGTCAAGTTCTCTCGGTGCAACATACTTGCTATGGGAACGTAATTCATTCACGCCCTTGAAATGCTCAGTGAAATGCATGCTAGTGTGAACGTCTGCCTCTGGCCAGCAGGCATCTCAAGGCTACTTTCTATTGTGTGTTAGAAAGAACAGCCTGAGTGACATCACAGGCAGTAACATCCAAACTATAATGCTTTGCAAAAGTGTTTAATGAGCTCCAGTTCGCAGCAGCACAGATGTCTGCAACTGGTACGCCCTTGAACAATGACCAGGAGGTGACCAAGCCCCGAGTGGAGTGAGCGTGCACTCCAGAGGGCACCTGTTGACCTTTGCTACTGTACGCCATCTTAATAGCCTCAGTCACCCAATGTGAGAGGCGTTGTTTTGATAGGGCCTTTCCGGTAGCAGGTGATGCAAAGCAGACGAACAGTTGATTTGTTTTCCTCCATTCGACTGTCCTCTGCATGTAAGTGCGTAAAGCTCTCATGTGGCAGAGAGCCTTCAGCCTTTCCTGTTCCTGAGTGAAGACAGGAGCAGGTGGGAAGGAGGAGAGATCAAAGTCTACACTCCTATGGTTCAAAGTCAAGACCTTGGGTGTGTATGCGGGATTAGGCCTTAAGGGTCCGGCAAATCTGAGCGTCCTGCCTATACGCCACTCTACGCGCACATTCTGTGCACACATGTTCACTGGCAGAGCTCTGCTTTCTTTCTCACGTTAAATGCTCGCGTTTTTGCTCCAAATCCTTGTTGTAATGTGAGCAGCTGCGTGCAGAGGGGACTAAACTGAGGTCGCTGATTGGTCACTTGCTGACACGCCTACTGAAATGATTGACAGCTCAGTGAGAGAGCTCAGAGAACTCATCATGAACAGCCCGCTGCGGTGTTCTGCTGCGGTGTTTCTACTTTATATGTTATAAAAAGTTATAAGAAATAAAAATAAAAACAGGGAGCGCTTTTCCTGCAGCCCACAGCCCACCAGGAAATATTTAAAACCTCGCGCAGCCAGGTAGGACCTGAATTCATTAATTTCAGTCATCGAGTGAACGGAGGAAGAAGCGATTACTTGACTTTTGGCAAAAAAACAAAAGAAAAGGCCCGATCAGCGATAAAGAAGAGGAATTTAATTCATTTGTGTAACATACAAAACAGTCCGGCGCCGGGGAAGTTTATGGTCAGACACCGCGCAAGCGTGCGCGGTCGTAAAAAAAGAGCTTTGCGCGTTCGTGCCCTGAGGGGCTCTGCTGGGCTACGCTTTTGCCTCAGCGTACGTACGTCGTACAGAGGCGTATAGCCAGTACGCACAGCTCTACTGGGGGCTTTAGGGTGACCTTTGACCCGTCAGGGTGAATCTGGTACACATTGGATGTACAGACAATGCATGGAGGTCACCCACGCGTTTCGCCGAGCAAAGTGCCAAGAGTAGAGTGGTTTTATAAGATAATAAATCTATCTTAATCTTGCTCAGTGGCTCGAATGGGGGGTCACAGAGAGCCCCCAAGACCAGGCTAAGATCCCAACCAGGGGTCGGGATCCTGCTGGGTGGTTTAGTCCTAAGCACACCTTTCATAAATCTTATTATGATTGGATGTGCGCCAGGTGTCCTGTGTCCCCAGCCCTCGTGACTAGGGTTGGGCATCGAGAATCGAGAATCGTTCGGAACCGGGACTAACTGTCCGGTTTTCCCGGAATCGTTTGAAATATTTATTTGCGATTCCTATGTTCGATGCTAGTCAGCCGACCGGAAGTAGCCGCTGCCGAAAACCAACGAAGAAGAATCCACCGGAAGTGTGTATCTGCGATCGAAAGCGTACTGATTTAATAAAATGACTAGTCAGGTCAGTGTAGCACTTGCAATAATTTTCTATCATGCAAAGGAGGGTGGAGAAGTAAAATAGTGTCCCGTCTTTGACGCGCTCCACCGGATTATTTTCGCTTCGTATCCGACCGGAAGTACAGAGTGGTCCGTCTGCAAAACGCTCCGCCGAACTTTTCGCTAATCGCTACCTCTTCGGCTCCATCAGGTAAATAAATAAACTATAAACTACATCTCATACCAACATTAAGGCAGCTAACAAGTTATACTCTGCTTAAAGCGGTAAGTCAGCTCAAATACAAACACGATGCTAACGTTAGCTCATATTTTTTTCTTAGACAAACGACCTGAAATGGCTTCACAGTGTTCACCAGTGACTGTCCAAGGTAAAAACGTCAGTGTAACTGAATGAAGATGCCATAGAACAGTTACAGCATGTTGTGAAAAGGTTGCATCCCTTTTTAGATGTGAATTCAACCATGGATTGCACTTACATTGCACTCAAATCCAACACTTATTAACATTCTTAATCCATTTAAAGTTCTCTGTATCTTTTAAAATGTCTCTAGTTTTCAGTATTATATAATTTTGTTTATGTTCTCTTTCATTCCATTATGAGTGAATGTCACAGTTTGAATAATTATTGAATAGGTTAGTTAGGCAATAACAACAGAGCTAATATTTGTACACATTCTCAGTCTTAAAAATGATTTAATAATCTCTTTTTACTGATAATACTGATAAAACTGTTGTTTGTTTAGGAACTTCCTGCAGTCTGTCCAGAAAGTCTCCACCGGAGGAGCTTTTTGCTGAAGAAGAGGCACAACGTAATGTCACAGCTCCATGTCCATGAAGAAACAAATGGAGGGCTGCAGATACCAGGACATCCCACCAGATGTTCTGTCTGAGGATCTGAGGTGGTGGAACCAGGTTAGCCCATCAGTGGAAGCTCAGTAACATGACTGCAGCATCAGACACTGGACAATATTATATGTATAATAATAATAATATACTGTATGTTAGTGAGTCCTCCACGTTGGCTATAATCTGCCCTGTGAGAAATTCATAGTAAATGTAACAAAAAGGAAAAAGTTCATAGCATTAAATTCAAACAGAAGTTCAAATTATTTCATCCTGAAATAACTCTGGCTAACTACTGTAGCTTTTTTATAACACGGAGTTAAACTCAAAGTAGTCTCCTCAGATAAATAGTGTTACCATTATTTTTATATTAAAGGACAACACCCACCATGTTTTCAAATTACATCGCCATTAATATTTATTAGTTTATTTAAAAATAATACAGGAGCGTTTATTTATATTGTTGAGAAATAACGCTAAATGTGTTATTTCATGATTCATAGCAGATTTTAGCAGAAGCTCCAGGAAAAATCTGCTCCTCTCCATATATGGGCATTCACATGGGCATTCACGTCACTAAAGTGACGCCTTGGAGTTACAGGCGGAGTTATAATAAGCATTCATCAACTTCCATGACCGTTGCTCTGAGCGAGGAAAAGAAAAAGCGAAGCATTTTTAAATATTCCCTAAAGCTGCCTGTTGATTAATCCTGCTGTCGCTCACTGCAGAGCCCTGGTCGGCACGAATTCAGAACTTCAAAGGTGACCAGCGGAACGAGGAGCCAGAGACGCGTGGCTCGCTCCTCTGGGCAGAATGAGAGCAGCAACGGTCCGCAGCGGTGTTATAAAATAAATAATAAATAAAATCAGAGCGCTGGTCCATATGTACACACAAATGCACCAGGAAATATGCAGTTTTAACTCCCACTCTCTCTCATAAACCTCCATGGAAACTCACTCCTGCCTTCTGCCTTCTGGGTGGAGATGTAACAAAAGTCACATGACACTTCGGCACTCTTCGGCCAGTTTCCGGATTCATTCGGGAGTGTTTTTTTTTTTTTTTTTAACCCTCGCCTGGCCCAAATGCAAAAATGAAAATAGACATCATATTAAATTACAGTAATTGTCCTATATGGTGAATTGTTACTGTCATGGTGGGTGTTGTCCTTTAAAGTTTCTGTTAACTTATTATTTTTATATTTGATTGTTTCTGTTCAGTGCCTTGAGACAACTTCTGTTGTGACTTGGAGCTTATACAGTATAAATAAACTGAACTGAATTGAATTGACATGTCTTTTTTTAACCCCGCCTACAAAAATAATCGGAATCGAGAATCGAAAAGAATCGGAATCGAAACGAAGAATCGGAACCGGAATCTCTCAAATTCAAACTATGCCCAACCCTACTCGTGATAGGTTGAAATTATTGATAGGAAAACTTTAATCGTTGAGAAAGAATGACCTTTTTCCAGTAAGTCCTGAAGAAAAGTCAGGAGCTAAGCCAAGTCGCATGCGTAAGAAATAATATTTCTTTCCGAGCACCAAGCTTCAAAAATATGCCATTTCTGTGCGTATAGAGACCGTGTTGACATAGCACGGGCATTTTGAATGGTTTTTACCACATTTTACCACAGGCCAGATGCCATCAGCTTGTTCTTTTCTGCCAACAAGCTGAAATTTTTAGCAGCTCCCAGCCTAAGCGGTGGGACTGCTTCCTCTGGTGGCACAGTTTGACCCTGAAGAAGAGCAGTTGATGTATCCAATTCCCCTTTAAGGGTCCTGGAGGCTGTGAACCCCTGGGGGTCAACCAGGTTGGGAAGAAGGCCTTCTTCCCAGTGTGTTATCAGGTTGCTCTGATCGAGAGTGATCGAAGGCAGACATGACCTGTCGTCCTTGTTAGACAGAAGTGAATAATAATAATAATAATGAATTCAATTTATAACGCACTTTTCATTAATGAAAATCTCAAAGTGCTACACGGTGCAACAGAAATTAAATGTCAATAAAACAAGTAATAAAACAAGTAAAATCAATAACAGTATCAACTAAGATCAAAAGTAGAATCATGAGGAGGCAGAGTATGCTCGGTTGAAAAGAAAGGTCTTCAAGCCGCTCTTAAAGTCAACCACAGACTGTGGGACCCTCAGACAGTCAGGAAGAGAGTTCCACAGGCGGGGGGCAGCCACACTGAAAGCCCGGTCTCCCATGGTCCTTAATTTGGTTCTCGGAATGTGAAGGAGATTACTGTTCTGTGACCGCAGCGACCGGGTGGATGAGTGTGGAATAAGAATATCCTTCAGATAATCTGGTGAAGTTCCATGTAAGCATTGATGTGTAATGAGAGCAGTTTTGTACTGAATTCTGTAGGCGACAGGAAGCCAATGAAGGTTATGAAGAATGGGCGTAATATGTTCAAATTTACGAACTCGCAACAAGATCCTTGCAGCACTGTTTTGAATATATTGAAGTTTCTGAAGGTTTTTGCCAGGGATTCCAATAAACAGGGAGTTGCAGTAGTCGAGCCTGGAGGAGACAAAAGCATGGACGAGCTTCTCAGCATCGGAAAAAGTTAGGGATGGGCGAAGTCTAGAGATGTTTCGAAGATGGAAGAAGCAAGTTTTAAACAGAAGCTTAATGTGATTTTCAAATGTAAGATTGGAGTCCATTTTTATTCCAAGATTTGTAACAGAGGTGGAGAGGGGGATGTCTTGTCCAGAAAAGGAAAGTGTTGTTATAGTAGATGTCTGTACCTGGTGAGGGGTGCCAATCAGTATGGCCTCGGTCTTGGAGCAGTTTAATTGAAGAAAGTTCTGATTCATCCATGCCCTAATTGCCTCCAGGCAGGCAGAGAGGGCAGTGAGTGAAGATGGAGATGACAAGGTGGAAGATGAGGATGCTCCAGTCCTGATGTAAAGCTGTGTATCGTCGGCATAACAGTGAAAAGAAATGTTGAACTGATTAATAATTTGACCTAAAGGCAGCATGTAAAGGGAAAACAACAGGGGCCCCAGAACCGACCCCTGAGGGACACCACAGGAGACAGAGACTGTCTGGGACGTGGCGTTGCCAAGACTAACACATTCCAGCCTATTGGAGAGGAAAGATTTAAACCAGTCCAGGACGGTGTCACAGAGACCGACCTCCACATGAAGACGGTGGAGGAGGATACTATGGTCCACAGTGTCGAAGGCTGCAGTGAGGTCAAGGAGGACAAGGATGGAGGGAGAGCCAGTGTCAGCAGCCAAGAGGACATCATTAGTAACTCTCAGCAGTGCAGTCTCAGTACTGTGAGCTGCCCTGAATCCAGACTGGAACTTCTCATACAGGGAGTGTTGTTGTAAGTGATCCTGCAGCTGAGCAGCAACTGCTTTTTCCAGCACTTTAGACAGAAAAGGGAGGTGTGAAATTGGGCGGTAATTAGAAAAAATGTCGGGATCCAAATTAGATTTTTTCAGAAGAGGCCTAATGATGGCAGTTTTTAGAGGCAGTGGAACATGACCAGATTGAAGAGACTGATTTATTATTTGAGTGATAAGTGGGCCTATTGCAGAGTGATTGGATTTTATGAGAGACGAGGGGAAAGGATCCAGGGCGCAGGATGAAGGCTTCATTTTCTTGATGATGGCCTCCACCTCACTCTGAACAACTTCGTCAAAGCTGTTAAGGGTCCCAGAATGCAGACGGGTAGATGGCACACTGAGAACAGGGAGGTTGTGGAGCTGAGATCTGATAGTGTCAATTTTGGTTTTAAAAGATGAAAGAAACAGGTCGCATTTTTGAGCAGAGTCCTCAAGAGTTTGTTTAATGGGATTAAGCAGACGAGTTATTGTGGAGAAGAGCTGTTTAGAGTTTCCAGGGCAGGTGTTGATGATGTTGGAATAATATTTGGAGCGTGCTTCTTTAAGAGAATAGGCGTACGCTTTCTGATGTTCTTTGTACGCCTGCTTATGTACCGAGAGACCAGATGATTTTAGACGTCTCTCGATAGCACGGCCAGTTGCCTTCATCTTGCGCAGCTCATCAGTGTACCAAGGGGCTGAACGGGAGAAAGACACCAGTCTTGTTTTCAAGGGAGCATGTAGGTCCAGGAGCTCCCGAAGAGATTGGTTGTAGTAATCCACAGAGTCATCTGCAGAAGGATGATTGACCGTGGTCAGGGTGTGAAGATCAGCAGACAGAACATCAAGGGAAATGTTTTTAAGGTCACGGAACTGGATGGGTCGTTTTGGGTTTGAAGCAGGCGAAGATGAAGGCACTTCCAGGGAGATGACCCTGTGGTCTGAGACACCCAGGTCATATACAGATAAATTATTGATGAGTACAGTGTCAGTAATCACCAAATCCAGAGTATGCCCCCTGCTGTGCGTAGGGGCGTCAACATGTTGAGTGAGATTAAGAGAATCCAAAAGAGACTTAAAATCTGTTGCCAGAGGTGAAGAGGAATTGTCCACGTGGATATTCAAGTCGCCAAGAAAAATAGTCTTCACAGGGGAGGTGCAGAAATAAGTGAAGAGGTCATGTATCTCTGAGTTAAATGAAACATGCGGTTTGGGAGGTCTATAAATTAATATAACATTCATCAGGAGTGGGGCTTTGAAGCTGAAAGCCAGACATTCAAAAGAAGAAAAATCCTGAGAAACCAGATGCGACAGCCCTAAACTACTGCGGTAGATTACAGCCAGACCACCACCGCGGCCAGTGCTGCGGGCTCTCTGCAGATAGCTGTATCCAGATGGACAAGCTTCATTTAAAGAACTGTACACATCCGGTCTATGCCAAGTTTCTGTGAGGCACATGAGGTCCAAATTCTTCTCCAAAATGTGATCATGAATTAGACATGATTTGTTTGAAAGTGATTGAACATTAAAAAGTTCTATTTTAATACTAGTTGGAGCAGATTGTTTTTGAAGAGGTTTAAGCAGACTGAAGTCCACTCCACGTTTTCCTTGCCACTTCGTGTGCTGTGGACTACAAAGGACCACAGACGCAGCGTTCTGATGACGTCGTCGAGGTGCGACACGTCTCTCAGACCAGACAGTAGCAATCGAGTCAGAGCCAGTTTGCCTAAAGTGAACTAATTTCTTTCGAGAGCTTCTATGGATGTAACGAGGTCTACGCAGAAGTCCCAGTTGTTTAATGGTCGAAATAGAAGGAGGAATGGAGCAGTTGTTAAATTCAAACAGCTGCGAAGCGGAGTAGGTCAACATTGTTGTCGATCCGGTGGAAGCTAGCATGGAGCTAGCCGCTAACAGCAGGCCCACGGCTCCAAGAAAGATATACAAGAAGCAGAAAGAGGTAATTTGAATGATCATTACCTCGAAGAGGAGCACAGGAGAAAATCCAAAACAGTCCAGAGGACCCAGGAGGGTGACAGAGGCAGCAGGTAAGCGAACAATAAATGCAGCTACGTGGTTTTTTAAGCTAAATTCGTTCTGGAGCTAGCGGGAGCTAACAGCCCCCACTAATAAAATTACGGTTAAACTAGTAAAGTTTACTATCTAATGAATCCAGCAACAAGTCAAATCTTGGCCTGGCTGCAGTCTCCTATCCTGAGCAAGCACTAGGCATCAGTGGAAAGGAAAAACTCCCTTTTAGAAGGAAGAAACCTCTAGCAGACCCAGGCTCAGGACAAGCGGTCATCTGCTTTGACCGGCAACTTATAATGTTTGCAGAACCACAACGCAGTCAGAAAAGACAGTTGCTCTAAAACTTAATCACAGAAAGGAAAAAATGCCCGCGTGACGTCCGTTCACACAGGTGCTGTACACAGGCAAACGCCTGCCGCACTCTGCGTTCAAGAAAGGTAGAAATGTTCAAAGAAAGGTAGAAAGGTTCAAAGAAAGGTAGAAATGTTCAAAGAAAGGTAGAAAGGTTCAAAGAAAGGTAGAAATGTCCGCGTCAGCTCGTACAGGTGCTGTACACAGGCCTAGGCCTGCCGCACTCTGCAATCGAGAAAGGTAGAAATGTCCAACAAGGCTCGGTGAAAAAAACAGCAGAAAGTAGTAAAAAAAAAGGCTTCAAAGAGCAAAAAGTATGAGGAGCAGCGGCAGCCAAGGTGTGCCCGCGTCCGCTTCCTCACAGGTGCTCTGTCACAGGTGCTCTGTCACAGGTGCTCTGTCACAGGTGCTCTGTCACTGCTTCTGTGTGAAGCAGAATGTCTGTTTTCTCTCTCCTTGTTTGGGGTCACGAGACTGAGAAACTGCAAGTTT
>JBBPBX010093609.1:0-13523 GCA_038048925.1 Garcialebias charrua
GAAGCAGGGGAGGAGGACAAGGAGGTGACCTTAGCAATGGTTTATAGTCCAGCTCTGAAACATGTAAATTCATTTAAGGCAGAATTTTTGAAAAATCCGTAAGACTTTCTATGTACATCTGTTGTCATGAAAAACGAGGGAAAAATCTTTATAATTTATGGAAAATCCATGAGACTTGACACATATGGCTTTGTTTGATTATTAGTTGAACCTCCTGAGTTGCTTATACCTAAATAAAAATATTGGACATCAGGTAGTGAAGCAAATCTCTAATAAAACACCTAATAGTTTTATTTAGCTTTATTTTTTGTTTTGTTTTGTTTTTTTGGAAGATTTGCTCCAAAGCACATCCGTAGCCATTTGCTTTGTTTATTTGCTTTTTTGTGCAAGTTTTCCAGAGAACTGCCTCTAGCAGTCATTGTGCAAGAGGTGAGGTACTCTATTGAATAGCATTTTTAATGTGTGATTTCAGAGATTACTGTGTTAATGTGAACTGGTGGAGTGTTATGTATTGTAATCTGGATATGTATAGGACAGATGCAGACACTGTGGAGGGAAACGTGTCAGGAGACAGAGGGAGAGGAGGAAAGTGAAGAATGTAGGACTGAGAGTTGCGACTCTAAATGTGGGGACAATGACAGACAAAGGTAGAGAGCTGGCTGACATGATGCAGAGAAGAAAGGTAGATGTTTTATGTGTCCAAGAGACCAAGTGGAAGGGCAGCAAGGCTCGCAGTATTGGAGCAAGGTTCAAACTGTTTTACCATGGTGTGGATAGAAAGAGAAATGGAGTAGGGGTGGTCCTGAAGGAGGAGTTGGCAAAGAATGTAGTAGAAGTGAAGAGAGTGTCAGATAGGGTGATGTGTCTGAAAGTAGAAGTAGAAGGTCTGATGCTAAACATAGTCAGTGGTTATGCTCAACAGGTTGGTTGTGATGGGGATGAGAAAGATACATTTTGGAAAGATTTGGATGAAGTGATAGAGAGTATTCCCAGGAAGGAAAGAGTGGTGATTGGAGCAGACCTGAATGGACATGTTGGTGAAGGAATGAGAGGGGACGAGGAAGTGATGGCTAGGTTTGGTGTCAAGGAAAGAAACCAGGAAGGACAGATGGTGGTGGATTTTGCCAAGAGAATGGAAATGGCTATAGTCAATACCTATTTCCAAAAGAGGGAGGAACATAGAGTGACCTATAAGAGTGGAGGAAGGAGTACGCAGGTCGACTACATTCTGTGTAGAAGAGGAAACCTGAGGGAGATTGGAGACTGTAAGGTTGTGGCAGGGGAGAGCGTGGCCAGACAGCATCGGATGGTTGTGTGTAGAATGACTGTTGTTGCGAAGAAGAGAAAAAGAGTAAAATCAGAGAAGAAGACCAAATGGTGGAAGCTAAAGAAGGAAGAATGTTGTGAGAAATTCAGAGACGAGCTGTTAAAGGCTCTGGGTGGTAAGAAAGAGCTTCCAAGTGACTGGGCTACTACAGCAACAGTAATTAGAGAGACAGGTAGGAAGGTACTTGGTGTGTCATCTGGACAGAGAATGGATGATAAGGAAACCTGGTGGTGGAATAGTGAAGTGCAGGACGCCATTCAAAGAAAGAGATTAGCCAAGAAGAAATATGACAGTGAGAGGACTGAAGAGAGGAGACAGGAATATAAGGAGATGGGACATAGAGCAAAGAGGGAAGTAGCTAAGGCAAAGCAGAGGGCATACAATGAGTTGTATGGAAGACTGGACACTAAAGAGGGTGAGAAGGACTTGTACCGATTGGCAAGACAGAGGGATCAGGCTGGAAAGGATGTGCAACAGGTTAGGCTTATTAAAGATGGGAATGGGAATGTTCTAACAAGTGAGGAGAGTGTGAGGGGAAGATGGAAGGATTACTTTGAGGAGCTAATGAATGAAGAGAATGAAAGAGAAAGAAGAGTGGAGGTCATAGAAACTGTAGACCAGGAAGTGGGAAAGATTAGTGAGGGTAAAGTCCAGAAAGCTCTGAAAAGAATGAAGAAGGGGAACGCAGTAGGATCTGATGACATACCAGTGGAGGTTTTAAAATGTCTTGGAGAGATGACAGTGAGGTTTTTGACTCAAATATTTAATGGAATATTTGAGGGTGAGAAAATGCCTGAAGAATGGAGAAGAAGTGTGCTGGTTCCCATTTTTAAGAACAAGGGTGATGTACAGAGTTGTAGCAACTACAGGGGAATTAAGTTGATGAGCCACACAATGAAGATCTGGGAGAGAGTTGTGGAAGGAAGGCTTAGACAAGAGGTGACTATCTGTGAGCAGCAGTATGGTTTCATGCCAAGAAAGAGCACCACAGATGCCATCTTTGCTTTGAGGATGTTGATAGAGAAGTACAGAGAGGGTCAGAAAGAACTCCATTGTGTGTTTGTGGATTTAGAAAAAGCATATGACAGGGTGCCAAGAGAGGAGGTGTGGTATTGCATGAGGAAATCTGGAGTGGCAGAAAAGTATGTTAGACTGGTACAGGACATGTATGAGGACAGCAGGACAGTGGTGAGATGTGCTGTAGGAGTGACAGATAGCTTCAAGGTGGAGGTGGGATTGCATCAAGGATCGGCTCTGAGCCCCTTCTTGTTTGCTCTGGTGATGGACCGACTAACAGATGAGGTCAGGCAGGAATCCCCATGGACTATGATGTTTGCAGATGACATTGTGATATGTGGTGAGAACAGGGAACAGTGGAAGAGAACTTGGAGAGGTGGAGGTATATTCACTTGAAAGAAGAGGAATGAAAGTCAGCCGTAGTAAGACAGAGTACATTAGGGCTGTGCGATATGACGATATATATCGTGGGGACGATAGAAACGTGTCTATCGTGCTACTTTCCTTCTATCGTCTCTATCGTGATAAATAAGAATAAAAAAATAACTGTCGCAAAGAAGCTTCATATGTGGTTTTGCGAGATGACGGCGCTGCTTTATGTTTGACGCACGCGCGGGTTTGCGACACATGCTTTACGTTGTTAAACTCGAGAGCAACAGAGCCGCAGGCGCATGAAGCCGGTGTCTCAACAAGGAGAAAACAGCTGCACAGGCAGCCCAAGAAGAATAACTTTTACCAAAAAGAGGGGGAAGCTCACCTTGTTAGCTTCCATTATTTCGCTCCGCTGAAACTCTGAGACAAAATGGGTCCAGAGGACACGAACCCAGAGTCCAACCGAGTCCGAACTCGGGTCCAGTTAACCAATACAAAACAGACCAGAGACACAACAGAACCGCAATCAAACGCAACGTTTTCTCTTTTCTGTTTCTTGCTTTGTTTACTCAAACTTCAGAGCGGATTTCTTCTTCGTGAGTTTCATTAGCAGCTGTTGTTTTACCGCCACCTGCAGGAATAATTTGGACCAAAGTAGAAAAGGAGTTGTTTGTTTGTTTGTTTGTTAGTTTATTCATTTTATAATATGAAATACAACAATTAACATATTCATAATGGAAAAAAAATGAAATGAAAGGTAGCAGATGAAGAATAAATCTTATTAAATCTGCTCCTTATTCATCTAATAACAGTTCAAACAATATTTTCTATAATAACAAAATAAGTAAATAACTCAGTCAATTTTCAATTCACATATATCACACATTAAATTAGATTCATTTATATTTTTTTAGCAATTCATTTTTTACCAGTTTCTTAAATACAAGGAATGATTTGGCTTCCTTAACATTTGTCATTTGTCATTAAGTCATTCCATAATCGTACTCCTTGAATTAAGGTAGATCTTAGGTAGATCTAGTTTCTACTTTGGTCCAAATTTCCTTGTTCTTTTTGTTCACATTCTTATAATTGTAACTATCTGTAGTAAAATAATAAAATAAAAAAACTTTGGTCCAAATTTTTCCTGTACAAACACACACACATCGTGTTGTATATATCGTGATATATAACGTTATCGTGATATAAAAAAGTCCATATCGTGATGTATGATTTTTTCCATATCGCCCAGCCCTAGAGTACATGTGTGTGAATGAGAGGGAGGCCAGTGGAACAGTGAGGCTACAAGGAGCAGAGGTCACAAAGGTGCAGGACTTCAAGTACTTGGGGTCCACTGTCCAGGAAAATGGGGAATGTGGTAAAGAGGTGAAAAAGAGAGTCCAGGCAGGATGGAGTGGATGGAGAAAAGTTTCAGGAGTGATTTGTGACAAAAAGGTGTCAGCAAAGGTCAAAGGAAAAGTTTACAAGACAGTGGTGAGACCAGCTATGTTGTATGGTCTGGAGACAGTGGCATTGACAAAAAGACAGGAGAAAGAACTGGAAGTGGCAGAAATGAAGATGCTGAGGTTCTCCTTAGGAGTGACAAGGATGGATAAGATCAGGAATGAGATCATCAGAGGTACAGCACATGTTGAACAACTGGGAGATAAAGTTAGGGAGGCCAGACTGAGATGGTTTGGACATGTCCAGAGGAGGGACAGTGGGTATATTGGTAGAAGGATGTTAGAAATGCAGCTGCCAGGAAAAAGACAAAGAGGAGATATATGGATGCAGTTAGAGAGGACATGAAGGTAGTTGGAGTGAGGACAGAGGATGCAGAGGACAGAGTGAGGTGGAGGAGGATGACTTGCTGTGGTGACCCCTGAAAAGGGAATAGCCGAAAGAAGAAGAAGAAGAAGAAGAAGCAGACACTGTGATAAACAAGCAAACAAAAATGGTGGTATTAATATTTAGTTTATCAAGAAGCGCAAACATGTATTAGAATTGCACTTGGGATTTAAAAAAAGTCCTATCCTATTTTATCTTACAAGATTATTTTCATGTGAAGAAAAGGTCAATCCCTCTGCCACAATTTCAGTAAAAAAAAGTTGTTTTTTTATTTGTTTGTTTTGTATAAGTTACGCCTCAAGTGGTTTCTTACTGTGGTCTTTTTCCACACAAAAAAATGTGTCACCTTTGGCATAAATTATCTCTAAACACTTCAACATTGCAAACCTTTGACAAAAATAAATAAACAAATGAACACATGAACTTACCATGTTTTTCACATGTGGTAAACTACATTAAAAAGGTGAAAATATTCAAAAATTATATTATAAATTCAGCGTATTGCTTTTAAGCTATTAATGCCTTTCATGCCTCCCTCCCCTCGCTTCATGGTTCTGAGCTGAACTCTTCTCCGCTCCTGCTCCAGTTCTGTGGCACAGTTTGAAGCACCTGAAGGCTTCAATTCTCTGTTGTCCAACCAAGGACAGTCCATCCATTTATTTTATTGAAGTAAACTGGACTTTCTTGTTGACATTTTGATCGCTGTTGTTATTTTTGACAAATGAGAGTTGTTGTTTTGAAACGTGATATAATGTAAATAACTCATCAAACGTTTCTTTCTTTGTATTCATTTATTTTTTCAGTAAGCTTTTTAAAATCTTTATGTCTGAAATGTAGCAGGAGTTCAGACACCTGCTGATGTTGTGTGTGCGCTGTGTAGAGCTGTCTGGAGAAATGTCTGTGCATAACATGCACTGTCCACAGGGCATTTGTTTATTCTATTGAATAAATTATCGTTTCAGTATTTTATTTTATTTTGGGGGGGGGGGGTGTCTGAAAGGAGGAGAGAGGGTGTGTTTGCAGTCCGCTGAGGAGGGACATTGTTTGGAGAGGAGGAGAGAAGATCTGCACACAGCACCTCCATGTGTAAATGTGCCCATCTGTCACTCCGTCCCCTTCTCCAGAGGCTCCTCACCTACTCTTCGGAAGGAGCCTGTGAGTGAGCTGGTGTGCCGCGCATGCTGCGGCTGGAACATCCACTCTACAGACTGGGTCAGCCGGGCTAAGGGCAATGTCTCCTCTTGTTGTATTTTTAATTTAAAAAATGTGCGATGACTTCAGACTTTTAGGGGCGGGGATTTGAGTTGCTGGATCCAAGCAAAGAGTTGTCTGAACAGCCTGTCCAAACAAAAGGGTTCCCAGATCGTGTTCCAGCAGGATCCGGCTCAAATTAACCACTGTTAGTAGTAGTAGTTGGAGTGGTAGGAGTAGTTGGAGTAGCAGTAGCAGCAGTAGTGGTAGTAGTAGTATTAGTAGCAGTAGTGGTAGTAATACTACTACTAGTAGTAGTAGTAGTTGTAGTAGTATTAGTAGTAGTTAGAGTAGCAGTAGAAGGAGTAGTAGTAGAGAATAGTGAATCCACTGTAACTACCAAGTATTATCAAAAAGGCGTTCAATTCAGGATCAACTGGACTTTATTTGTAACAGAAAACGTTTCGACTTCTGTCCAGAAGTCTTTTTCAATTCTGAATGGAAGCTGTGAGAACGAGAAGTTTTATACAGGCTTACAAGTCAATAACACATACATGTAAATTGACAGATCACACCTTAACAGTAGGGAGTCCCTTGAAGTCTCTGACAGAAAACACAACTAATCACAGCTGAGGTAACACATACATGTAAATTGACCGAACACACCTTAACAGTAGGGAGTTCCCTTGAAGTCTCTGACAGAAAACACAACAACTGTATGTAAATTGACAAACAACACCTCACAGCCCAACAAGGTGTTGTTTGTCAATTTACATACAGTTGTTGTGTTTTCTGTCAGAGACTTCAAGGGAACTCCCTACTGTTAAGGTGTGTTCGGTCAATTTACATGTATGTGTTACCTCAGCTGTGATTAGTTGTGTTTTCTGTCAGAGACTTCAAGGGACTCCCTACTGTTAAGGTGTGATCTGTCAATTTACATGTATGTGTTATTGACTTGTAAGCCTGTATCCACCTTATTCCTGAAGGTGTCACTGTAGAAGCGATAATGTGCCGTACTTCCGTTTGACCCCGGAAGTAGAATTTTTGCATTGGCTCCTCGTTGTTTGCTTGCTAATCTGCGCGCATCGTAGAAGTTCTGTTGAAGTTCTGTTTTCTGTTATTTCGAGCTAATATTGTCACGAAGATGTCTTGAGGAGCTCGGGTACCTGTTGCGCTGTTCATGGCTGTATGAATAATCACACGAAGCTGAATTAGTGGCTGCAACTAGTGTGTGTTGAACATGCTCCGAAAACAAAAACCTGCATCCTTCTTTGTGGCTGGGCTACGAGAAACCACCTGAAAAAAGACTCTGTATCCTCCAGATGATCGAGAACACCAGGTATGATTTAAGAGACAGCTTTTAGTGTTATGATTTTATGTAGTCAGTGATTAAATGATACTAATATTTTCGTTCATAACTGGCAAATAAACACACGCACCTATATGTATGCTGTGTGTGCGTTTATTTATACATATCTATCTATATATCTATATATATATATAATATAGGTGTGTGTTTATATATATATATATATATATATATATATATATATATATATATAGTGTGTGTGTGTGTGTGTGTTCATAAATGAACCCTAAAGTTTGTATACTGTACTTTTACTTTCAGATGGGCTTGATGAGAGTGTGGAGCTGCTCAACACNATAATCAGACGGAAGCTGAATTTGTGGCTGCAACTAGTGTGTGTTGAACATGCTCCGAAAACAAAAACCTGCATCCTTCTTTGTGGCTGGGCTACGAGAAACCACCTGAAAAAAGACTCTGTATCCTCCAGATGATCGAGAACACCAGGTATGATTTAAGAGACAGCTTTTAGTGTTATGATTTTATGTAGTCAGTGATTAAATACTAATATTTTCGTTCATAACTGGCAAATAAACACACGCACCTATATGTATGCTGTGTGTGCGTTTATTTATACATATCTATCTATATATCTATATATATATATAATATAGGTGTGTGTTTATATATATATATATATATATATATATATAATATAGGTGTGTGTGTGTGTGTGTTCATAAATGAACCCTAAAGTTTGTATACTGTACTTTTACTTTCAGATGGGCTTGATGAGAGTGTGGAGCTGCTCAACACCACCAGTCACATGCAGCATGACTGTTGGAATGTGGATTGACATAATGTCAGAACAAACCAACAACCTTATTCTATGGTTGCCCCGTGAAACAATTAAAGCAACATGTTTTGCAGAAAGCTAAAAACTTGGACTCCAGAAGTGAATCATACATGCAAATAACACTGTGAAATATTTATTGGCTGTTTCTCCCTCTGGAATAATCATGTTTATTTCGATGCTTATGGTGGTAAATGCAGTGACAGGTATATAACACAGAACTCTGGGTTTCTGGACTATCTGCGTGCTGGAGATCAGGTGATGGGTGATCGTGGTTTCACAGTGAGGGACCTGCTGCAAGAGCTATGGTGTCAATGTAATCGTTCCAGCATTCACACGCAAAGGATGCCAGCTTATTTCAAGTGAGAAGTGAGAAGACATTAAATGTAAACATTTTTCTCAAACATGTACAGTACTGGTGTACTTGCTGTAAACGTAACACAACTCAACATGTTTTTTAAAGGATGCAATGTTAACTATATTACATTAGAAAAGTATTTGCTAAAATGATTCATTTGTTATGTACAATAGTTGACTGTTAACCTTCTTACAAGGTTAGGTTTTTGTGTGCACTATATCAGTTAATTTTGGATTAAACTACTGTTTCTATCTAAATGTCACTTTTGTCATTATCAAGTTTTTAAAGATCGTTTCCTGTCTATTTCATTATTTGTTTTCATTTACTGTATTTTATTAAAAGTTCTCAAGGTGCTTCATTTGTGAATCAGTAAAGTATTTGTCAAAAGAAATGTCAAGCTCCAGGAGCTCAGTTGGTGTCCAGATAAACATCTTGCAGCTCAAAAGTCCAAAGCAACATCATTGTTAGCTGGACCTGGAGATGTGTAGTTTTAATGCTTAGACTGGGCTTTATGTTTGTTTAAATAAAGTGTCCCAGCTCTCTTAACATAACAGGACCAACCTTGTTAATGTGAAGATACTAATAAGCTTCAGAGCTTTTCAGATTGCTCATCGCTTCGCCATCTGAAGCAACTGTCAAAGTAGCTAAGTATGCTAGTAGCTAAACATGCTAGTCTACGTTATTTTCGGCCACTTCAAGTCGTCCTCCCACCCCTCAACAGCTGTAGGTAGCGGTAAAACAATATCTCCACATTTGAGTTGTGATAGTTTATGTTCCCACATATTTTATGACCTAAAACCTCTGACGAAAACCGGTTAGCGCGTTGCTAGCGTGTAACAAAAGTGCCGGTTCTGACTTTCAGCGGAAGTCGTTCACATAATTCGCGCAAGGCATCATGGGGCGTAGGAATAAGGTGGATAAAACTTCTCGTTCTCACAGCTTCCATTCAGAATTGAAAAAGACTTCTGGACAGAAGTCGAAACGTTTTCTGTTACAAATAAAGTCCAGTTGATCCTGAATTGAACGCCTTTTTGATTTATCATGTCCTGGATGACTGAGAATCTTCACCAGCATACCAAGTATTATTGTTATTATTATTAGTAGTAGTAGGTGTAATAGAGGTTATTTAAAAAAAGGCAAATTTTAAATAAAGAGAAAATAAGAAGTTCTTTGTGTTCCTTCACAGTTAGGGAGCTGGAGGTTTGATTGCATGGTTACTTATCAATCCCACAGTAATTAGCAAGCTGCAGTGCGCTGCAGAAGTGGGATGGTGAAATTGAAACAAGTTGCCACCTACAGTGATTAAATAGTTGCCTACTCATTTCCCATCAGGGACCTATCAGTTAGCAGTAGCAGCAGCATATTTTCATTAGCCACATCACTGAATGCTGTGAGTGTGATGCTTGCTTCTCAGAGTCTGATCTAACATCTAATGAGTTGGTAGTGATGAATATAGGTCCACACAACAAACATATAGATGGGAGTTTTTGTTTTTGTACTTTCCAGTCTGCTTTAATCACAAGACAACTGGAATTGTTCAAATAAGAGCAAATGTAAGTCAAAGGATGAAAATATGGGTTGTTTTAATATTTAAAGAACACACTTCTTGTTGAAGGTGGGCAGACAAATTAAAGGTTAATGAAAAAGAGCTCTTGAGAGTATTCAACCTCAACAGTCCATTAACTTAGCCATAATTGGGCATTTTGAAGTTGCTCCATGAAAAGAACTTGGGCCATTTGATATTGGCGTTTGTCTTTAAATTGCAATATGAGCGTTCATTTCCTCAAATTCAATGAAGGTGAAGTGGGTGGTAGGACTGGAGAGGAAAGGGTATTCCCTATAATGACTGTACATTATGCATATGAAACATGTGTCCAATAGATCAAGTCACAGATTATACAACTCCTGGATGAAACAAACACACTATAAACAAAAAGAAGAGCAGATGGTGTGTGATTTAAATACTAAATTCTACTACTACAGTGGTGTTTTGCTCCAACATGTTCAAATGACTGAGTTTATGAATAGCATACATTCTGTGTGAGCTTAACACTTTTTTTAAATTCCAGCACATCTCATTCTGGTGACATTAAGCAATATTTTTATCCAAGCGTAAAGAACAGCTTGTTGCAATCTAGGTTTAAAAGAGTTGTGATTTACCCTAAAGGATCTGAATATCTGCTGTTTGCTTGCAATGCTGTTACACAAACACACACATGCATGGACACACACACTCACACACACATTTGTGCACTTTTATCTTTGATGGGAGCTTGTTACTATTAAAATGTATGCCTCTGAAACATGATACCCTAGCCATTTGAACTGGATTTCTAGACAAAGTCGTGAGCAGCCAGTTTTGCAAAAGTAATGAAAACAGTGAAAGCTATTCATTTTAATTGAAATTGTTCATTTGCCAAGACTCTGAACCCACCACTCCCCTCAATATAATTATTAGTGTATTGATGAAAATATAAAAGTGCTAGATACAAGGTTTAATATATACAGTGTTTGCAAGTCTGACTACCACAATAGAATATGAGCCACAAAAGTTTTAGTTAATGTCTTATTGTTAAAATGTTGTTTTGTTTATTGCAAATTCTCTGAATAATGAAGCTTAATTTATTTTTGTATTTTTTGTCCAATGTTGCAGTGCTGGATCACCTGCCAGTACTGAGGCCCAGAAAGCCTCTGTCTAATTTAATGTCAATTATATAATTACCTCAAACTAATTTTCATCATGAATCCTCTTTTTTCTTTTTTGTTTATTGTTTGTTTATATGTCATAAACAAAAGCAAAGTAAAATCAATAGAAACATGTCCCAGAACTCTCTGATGTGATTTATAAGCTCAATCATCCAGGTAGATAACAATAAAAAAAAGGTTAAATGGTGTCATCTGGACAAGTTTCTTTAAGTGAGAACGTTTCATCCACCATCCAGAGGACTTCATCTGTCTGTGGCCTGTCAACTAGATCTGTCCCATAGGTAGCCTTTACTGCTGTGTTTCAAGCCAATCTCCTGTTGGAATCTCATAAGCAGGCTTTAAATATATGCAAAACACAGCCTTTCAAAACAATTATTCAATCAGTTTCAGGACAGGTGGGCAACTTGATACTCACAGAAACAAACTGAAGACAATTAAGGCCAAAGTGGTTCAGAAAATGGTTTGTAAGCTCAATCATCAGGTAGATAACAACACTCTGTGAGTAGCAAGTTGGCCATCTGGCACAAAACATTTGACTGAATGATTGCCTTCTTATGAGATTCCAACGGGAGGTTGGCTTGAAACAAAGGCTACTTTTGGGACATATCTGGTGGGCAGACCACAGACTGATGAAGTCCTCTGGATGAAGGACAAAACGTTTTTCACTTGAAGAAACTGGTCCAAATGACATGATTTACCTTTTTTTGTTCTCTGATATGATCAAAAAAGGCGTTCAATACAGGATCAACTGGACTTTATTTGTTCCTGTATTGAACGCCTTTTTGAACACAGGGGCCCCACAAGGATGTGTGCTGAGCCCCCTTCTATTCACCCTGCTAACACATGACTGCACACCATCGTACAGCTCCAACCACTTCATCAAGTTTGCGGATGACACAACAGTGGTAGGTCTCATCAGCAACAACGATGAGACGGACTACAGGAACGAGGTGAGCCGCCTGGCCTTGTGGTGCGGACACAACAATCTCACTCTCAACGTGGAGAAGACAAAGGAGATTGTTGTGGACTTCAGGAAGAGGGATGCCCAACATCCTCCTCTGACCATCAACAGCACCGCAGTGGAGAGAGTGGACAGCACCAAGTTCCTGGGAGTGCACGTCTCAAAGGACCTGTCCTGGAGCAGGAACACTGCAGCACTGGCAAAGAAGGCTCACCAGCGCCTCTACTTTCTCCGCAAGCTGAAAAGGGCTGGAGCTTCAACCCCCATCATGAGCACCTTCTACAGAGGTGCCATAGAAAGTGTCCTGACCAGCTGCATCACGGTGTGGTTTGGTGCATGCACTGCATCCTGCCGCAAGAGCCTCCAGCGCATCGTGAAAGCAGCTGAGAAGATCGTCGGCACCTCCTTGCCCTCACTGCAGGACTTACACAGCAAACGCCTCACTCGGAAAGCCCACTGCATGGCAGGTGATCCCACACACCCACTACACAGCTGCTTCAGACTGCTGCCATCAGGGAGGAGACTGAGGAGTCTCCAGGCTCGAACCAGCAGACTGAGAGACAGCTCTGTTCATCAGGCAGTCAGAATGCTAAACACTCTGCCTGCTCTGCCTCCCCTCCCATTTGAACTGCCTTAACACTAAAACTTTCTCACATATTATCACTCAACACAAAGTTTTTAACACTAGACTCTGTGTCATCAAACGGGTTTTCACTAAACTCTCGGTCATGTGCTCATACAGTTTGCACTACTTCTCATACTTGCACTAATGTCTGTATTACATCACTGCCTATAATCATAATACTGTTTACATTCTCTGTTTACATTTATTAATACTGTTTACTTTTATTACTACTGCTTACATGTAATTACTACTGTTTACATTTATTTACACTACTCTAATATCTACACCACTGCTGGTACATATACAGTGTGCTCTGAACGGTCTTATTTAGGGATGCCCAATGTGCCTTACTGCATATGCCACTTTTTGCCTCTACAACAACATCAACTACTACCTCATACATATACTGTGTACATTGACTCATACGCTGCTTTGCCACTTTGCAAATGTCAATGCTAGAAACCTTTAGTTTATTTTAGTTATACTTTTTATACTCTTTTTTTATACCACTATGCAAAAAAAAAAAAAAAAAAAACAACTCAGGACAGTGTTAGTTTTACTATTTTTATGCTTATGTCTATTATTATATGTTTCAGTGTTTCAATGTTTAGATGTTTACTGTTGCACCGAGGGACTGAGAGAAACGCAATTTCGGTCCTGTGTATGTCCTGCACTGTACATATTGCAGATCTGACAATAAAGTTGACTTTGACTTTGACTTTGACTTTGACTTTTTTTTATTTTATCATGTCCTGGACGACTGAGAATCTTCACCAGCATCTCTGATATGATATTATCAATATTTACTTTTGATAATCTGCAACAATAATTCAAACCAATATATAAATTTTACTTTAATTAGTTTCATTTTATTGGTGAATGCTGTAAACACTTTATATTTTTAGAAAAAAAAAATGTTTCTGAAGTAGTTTTGTACTAAAATAAACTGTAAACACACTATATAT